>PVIH01014363.1:12840-54162 GCA_004025045.1 Sigmodon hispidus | reverse complement strand
TACATAGGGAGACTTTGTTTGGGAATGAACGAGTAAATAAATAAAACTATCTCCAACTTCAATCCAGATTTACAGCCTAACATGTTCCTTGACAACTCCATCAGAACCATAACAGTTCTTTAATTCTGCCCCAGTAATCACATATCCCTTGACCATTGACCTTAGTCAGTATTTTGAGATTGTAACTGCCCACACCTCTCTCACCCTTACTCAGAGTTTACTTTGAAAATCAAAGCAGTCGGCTGGGTGGGCATGGTGCTACACTATAGCAGCTTTTGAAAGCAAGTTCATCTTCGAATTTATGTCAAGTTGAAGGCCAGCCTGAAGCTGTCTCAAACCCTGTCTCAAATCAAACAAAAAGCAGCTAAGTGTGGTGGCCCACCTCTTTAATTACAACACTGAGGGAAGCTGAGGCAGGTGAATCTGTAAATTTCTGGACAGCTAGTGCTATAGAGAGACCCCTTCTCAAAAAATAAAAAATAAAAATAAAAAAGTGACTGGGGATACAATTTAGCAGATTGAAGGGCTTGCTATTTAAACATGAGAATTCAAGCTTGGACCCCCCAATACCCACATACATGCCAGACTAGCTGAATGAGCTTTGATTGAGCTATAATCCTTATCTGTCCTCAGGCCTTTTATTATATTCTATAAGTGGTGCCTCCATATAAGGTGGAGAGGGATCCAGAAAGACACTTTTCATCAACTTTTGGCACCCACGTGCATGCGCTACCATACTTATGCAAATAGACATGCACTAACAGACCATACATACATACATACATACATACTCAACAAAAAATCCAATTTGCACTGTAGCCGTATTTCCCATTTGTAGGCTTATGCTTCTGTTTCTGTACATTAGACTGTCTCTGAGCTTATAGAGAGACAATCTTCCTACTTCTACCTTAGGTTACCTGACCAACGTTTAAGCAGTTGTTGTCTACATCTTTAACTTTTCCATTTTTTTATTTTAAATATTTATTTTTATTTTATGTGAATTGATGTTTTGCCTGAATGTATAACTGTGTAAGGGTGTCAGATCTTGGAACTACAGACAGTTGTTAGCTGCCATATGGATGCTGGGAATCCAACTCAGGTCCTCTGGAAGAACAGTCAGTGCTCTTAACTGCTGAGCCATCTCTCCAGCCCCAACTTTTTCATTTTTTACCAAGCTACTCGAAACATACGTACTGACATTTTCCTTCACCATAAACAAGCCCTTACTAGACTCACTCTCCTCAGAGTCTCTCCCTCTGTTTCTTCCCCCCTCTCTCTTTTTTTCTCACATACAACGTGGTTTCCCGTAGCCCGATCTAGTCACTCTCCAACTTGATAATAGCTGACCTTGAACTTCTGACCTTACTGCTTTTGTCCTTGAGTGCTGAAATTACAGGCCTGTGCTCTACACCCAGTCCTGGAGACTGAACCCAGAGTTTAATGTGTGCTTCACAAACACTCTACCATTGAGGTAGCTACATCCTTATCCATCCTCAGGCCTCGTATTATATTCTGGCTCCATTCCTCTCTCTTCCTCCCTATCGCCCATCCTCTCTTGGTTTTTGAAACAGGCTTTTATGCAGCCCATGTTGGCCTCAAGCTACCAGACAGTTCAGAGTGACCTAATAGATATTTTGAATATGTGGGGAAAATGACACTAAAGTCATGTTTCCCCACAACATATTCCACAGAACCGTGGCCCGAGTTGCTCCTGGAAAGGAATCTTCTGTAGGTCAGTACAGCATACCTAAGTCCTTCTTGGAGCTTTACAGAGCTCATCATCATTTTGAAGTCTACCTGCATCTGTCTCCTGAGTGCTGGAGTTAAAGATGTATGCTGCCATGCCCAGCAACAAGTATTTTTTTTTTTAAAAAAGTAAAAATAAAAAATTATGTGTGCATTGACAGATGTGGGTGCTGAGAATCAAACTCTGGTCCTCTGAAAGAGCAACAGGTACTCTTAACCACTGAGCTGTCTCTCAAGCACCACAGAGATTATTCTAATATAAGATGAACATCATGGAAAGTGTTTTGTTATTCTTTGATGATTTTACATACATACAGATTTTGATCTTTTAATCCCCACAGCCCTCTTTTATCCCTCTTCAAATGAGCTGTCCTTCTTCCTAACAGTCCTTCTCATATTTCATGCTTTTCTCTGTGAGTGACCACTGAGTTTAACTAGGGTTGCCTGAGATGGAGAATGGGGAGGAGTGCTCTAAGAACACTGCCTCCTGGACACATAACATGATGGATGCTCTCATGAAACCATAGCAATGGTGATCAGCCAGACAGAAGATAGAGCCTGTCACGTGTCATCATGGGAGTGGGATGGGTGGGGGTGGGCTCATGAGACCCCCATCCCTCCCTGAAGAACTGTAGGCAAAGTTAATGACTGATGACCTGGGTTTATACTTCAGAATCCATGTAAAGGTTGGAGGAGAGAATTGACTCTTACAAATTGTCCTCTAACCTCCACATGTGAGCTGTATTAAGCTCCCCATAATAACTCTTCTTAAACGATTCATTTATCTTTACTGTTGTGTGTATGTAGAATACCTGCATGTGTACATATGGGCCCCATGCATGCCTGGTGCCTTAGGAGGCCAGAAGAGGGCAGTTGTGAGATGTCATGTGAGTGCTGAGAATGGAACCCAAGTCCCCTGCAGGAGCAGTGAGTGCCCTTAATTGCTGAGCCATCTCTCTAGCCCCATGAGTTTCAAAATTAATTTTTGTTATTTATTTTATGTGTATGAGTGTTTTGCTTGCAAGCATATCTGTATACCATGTGTATGCCTGCTGCCCAAAGGGGCCAGAAGAGGGCATCAGATTCCATGGAACTAGAACTGTAGATTCTTGTGAGCTCCTATATGAGTGTTGGAAATCAAACCTGGGTCATCTGGAAGAGCAGCCAATGTTCATAACTGCAGAGTCCAAAAATATTAACTTTTTTTTTAGGGACTAAGGTGGTGACTCAGTGGTGGAGTGCTTGCTTTGCATAGCAAGCCCTGGGCTCAGAATCCTCAGTATTATTGTATCTTAAATATTAAGAGTTTTTAAATTATTGTTGTGATTTTTATGGGCTTTTTGCTTAATTGGTTGTTTTTAGTTTTGTTTTGCTTTTTGTTGTTGTTTTGAGACAGACTTTCACTATGTAGCCCAGGTTGGCTCAGAGCTTACTAGGTAGATCAGGCTGGTCTGAAACTCACTGATATTTGCTTGCCTCTGACTCTTAGCATGCACCTCCATGACTGGCTAAGAGTTTTATTTTAGCTGGGTATGATGGCTACACTACTTGTGAGGAGAAGGCAAGAAGATCAGGAATTCAAAGTCAGCCTATTTAATGAGTTTGAAGCCAACTTGGGTTACATGAGACTCTATTTTTTTTTTTAAATTAAACCTTTGTAAACAGTTTGGAAAAAAATTAAGTATATTGGAGGGGCTAAGGAGATATTTTAGTGCATAGTGTTATGGCAGAGACCCAACTTTGGTTCCCAGGACCCACATGGTGGCTCATAACTGCCTGTAACTCTAGTCCCAGAGGATCCAGTGCTCTCTTCTGGTCTCCTAGGTTTTCTGACACATGTGAGCACGTTACTCACTAAGGCACACACGCATAAAAATAAACAAATCTTTATTGAAGTAGATCTGATCCCAGTATATAAGGTTTGAACAGGGGTGAGCTAGTGAGCTAGGAGAACATTGCTTTTTTTTTTTTTTTTTTTTTTTTAAGACAGGGTTTCTCTGTGTACCCTGGCTGTCCTGAAATTCACTGTAGACCGGGCTGGCCTTGAACTCAAAGACTCACCTGCTTTTGCCTCCTTGAATACTGGGACTGAAGGTGTGTGCCTCTGCTCCTCAGCAGGACATTGCCTAAAGAGTAGAGGTCACTAGAAAGTTAAGTCATGGAGCAGTCAGGCTGAATTGCTCTGACATAGAGTCTAGAATTTTTCAGTTCTCCCCAGGAAAACCATTGCAAGGGGAACTTCTTTTAAAAAGAGAAATTATGAGAGAAGTGAAGTATGTCAGTGTTCTCACTTCTGTTTTCGAGGTTTTGCCTTAACTCTTTTCCACTTTTCATATAATATTTTCCATGAACTTCAACATGTTGCATGTTGTTCCATGACTAGTTAAGGCTATTTTATTTTACTTTTTTGCAGTGACTAAAGTGAACATAAATATATTAAAGATAGAATCATGGGAGGAAAAACTTGTGAGAGTTGAAGGAGCCACAGGATGGATATTGAGATGTTACTTCTGTATATTTAAACAGCAGCTCACATAGCCTGGACAAGGTGGCTCATCTCTTTAACTCCACTACTTAGGAGGCAGAAACAGCTGGGTCTCTGTGAGTTTGAGGCAAGTTTGGTTCACATAGCAAGACTCAGGATATTTAGCTCTACAAAATGAGACACTCTGTCAAACCAACCAATCAACAAACAAAGACAAAAACTCATTCAGGCCTGGAGAGATAGGTCAGCAGTTAGTCAGAGTACCTGGGATCAATTTCTAGTACCACAGTGGCTCAAGACCACTGTGGTAACTACGGTTCTAGGGGATTGACATCCTCTTCTAACTTCCAAGGGTCACACGTGCACAAACACATATGCAGGAAAAACACGTACAAAACAAAATAAATCATAAATAAGGAAAAGGAGAAAAAGGAGGAGGAGAAGTAGAGAGCAGCCTAGAAATCAGAAAATTAAAACTCATTCAATAATTGAGTTTTATTTACAACCATAGAGGTTAATATCTCTTTCTCTCATCTTGCTATTAGCTCAGGATGATTCCAACAATACTTTTATTTTTTCAAATAGTGTATGGTGGTGCGTAATCCAAGCACTCAGAAGACAGAGGCAGGAGAATCATGAATTTGAGGCTAAGATGGGTGTATAGTGAGATCCCGTCTCAAGAATAAACTATTTTTAAATGTTCTCTTTTCTTCCTCCTCCTTCTTCGAGACAGGGTTTCACTGTGTAGCTCTGACTAACTTGGATCTTACTATGTAGGCATGGCTGGCCTTGAACCCTTGGAGAGCTGCCTGCCTCTGCTTCCTGAATGTTGGGACTAAAGTAGAGCTCCCTGCCTGGCCTATCTTTACACCCTGAGGATATAACTTCTTTGCTGCTGTGCCGACATGTCATACCTTTGTGTCTTTCTCAGCAAAAATAATGATAGTAATAAATGTTAGTGGAGGTAATTCCCAATGTGTTCAGTGATTTTTCTCTACTCATCTGTTCTGGAAAGTTCCTTAAAACCCTTCTGCTCATTCCTTCAAAAGGGTAAAAAGGTTCAACTCTCATAAAAATAGAATATTTAGAAACATTACTCTTTCCTCATTCTACCACCAAGTTTCATTTCTATGCAGGTGCCAGAAGAGTCACCAGGCAGATAAAATAAGTGGCTTCCTCAAGCAGCAGAGCCTGGTGTTCCGTGACCTGAGCAGGACCTGGAACTTTGATAAGAGGGTCAAACTGGAGGTTAGAAGCCAATGTTTTCTAAATCCCAGGCTTTTAGTTTTGTTTTAGCTAGCCTTTGTCACTCCTGCAAGAATGTCTGGAAATTCAACAAGCTGAAATATATGACTACAACCTCAGGCCTGGCAAAGCTTCTGCAGGCACGCACAGCCCACACCGGGTGATTATTGTTTCTCTCGGACCCTCCAGGTCCTGGCTTATGCACACACCAGTTTCTCCTGAGTAACTGTGTGGAGCCAAGTCAGTAACACCAATAATCCTTTCCTTGTCTGTCTTCTTGGGCTTGCCCTGACGCTGGCCTGACAATGCCAGGCTCGGGAAGTATTTGTTTTTGAAACCTAGCCAAGAAGTCTAACAATTCTCTCCCTTCCTTTCTGTTGCCCTCTTCCTCCTTACAGATGCCAAGTCTGGGATTTTTCTTGTTTAGAGACTATACAAGCAAGGAAATGGGCTTTCTTGGAATAAGACAGACTACTTAGAAAATTTGCCCTTTGTTTTCATTCAAATGCTTTTCTCTCAGATGACCTGCTTTCTACACTTACTACTTCATTTCTCCCCGTAGTCCAGACTGATCTCAAGTTCATACGACCTAAAGATAACCTTGAACTTCAGATCCTCCTGCTTCTACCTCCAGAATGCTGGAACCTCACACCACTATGCTTATCTATGAATTCTGAGTCTTTCTGATATGCAAGGAATAACTCAGAAAGGGCAAATGACCTTGTCCATTTAGTCAAACAAGTCTTAGTTGGGACTGAACCCATTCTTAAACCTATTTAAAAACAGGGGCTAGAGAGATGGTTCAGATGTCAAACCACTCACTGCTCTTTGAGAGGATCCAGGTTTGATTTCCAGCACCCACATGGAAGCTAAATCCTAGGGAAGTTCAATATTTAATTTTTTAAATAACAAAATATTTAAAAATGTTATTGGGTTTTTTGTTTGGCTTTTGTTTTTGAGACCCTGGTCTCTCTATGTATGTAGCCCCGGCTGGTGTGGAACTGACTATGTGGACCGAACTGGGCTTGAACTCACAGAGATTCTCCTGCCTCTGCCTCCTCCAAATGGGACTACTGGTATCTCTCACCATGCTCACTCAGTTTAGGGAATTATTTTTAAAATTAGAAAGAAATATGCTAAAATGGAGGGTTTTGAAAAGAAATTCACTCACTTCTGTGTGTGTGGGCTTGTGTGCATATGAATAGCTCTGCATATACATACAGGCCAGAGGACAGCGTGTGGGGGTTGGTTTCTCCTCCAGCCTTTGCTTCCCAAGGATGAACTGCAGTCATGAAGCTTGGGGCAGGCACCTCTACTCACTTAGCCAGCTTGCTGCTCCAGGAAAAAAAGTTATAACCTTTAGAAAATTCTCTAGCTAGGAGGACAGATGTTCCAGTGCGGTGCCCAGCAACCACATTATTTCTCTGTCTGTGTAGGAACTGAAATCAGTGGTGTGGGGCAGAGTGATGTCCTCAAAATTCTACAGTTTCTAGGAAACTAGGCACCATCTGTTTCTGATTAGAGCATTAAAGTTGCAAGATCATGAGCTGAATCTTTGTTGCTCTCAACAAATTGTTTAAAGTTAAAAAAAAAAAAAAAAAAAGCAGCAGCAGAATGAAGAGTAATACCAAATGCTACAGATGCCTGTGTGAGAGGCAGAGTCATGTCCTGGCTGTCTCTTCCCTGGGGCTTTGCATTTTAAAAACACGTGTTGTGGTTTTCTATGATTATCTTTCCACTTCCTGTGTTACAGTTCCCTTGCTGTGAAATATCCCTTTGTACACTCTTCCTTTTCTTTCCTTGATTGCTTATGGACTTTCTCCAATCTTCCACTGTGCTGTTTCCTGATAGTAATTTACAGGTTCGGTAGTATTTTCATTCTCTAATAAGGTTTGTAGTACCTTTAATTTTAAATCTCAGCTCTGTCTATTATTAGCTGTATGATCTGAGAACAACTGCACGACTGAGTTTCCTCCTCTGAAAACAAGGACCACATTATGTAGCCGGCGGGAATAGCACAAGGATTAAACGGGGCTTACTGTAAATCTGCAGAGGATCTAAGCCAGTGCACGACACAAATGAGCACTTCACCCTCATTGTCTTCTACTTCCTTTTCTCCTTCTGTGAATCCTCTAATACCGTGCCTCCTGTTATCTCTCTCAAACAGGACCACTGGCTAAAGAAGCAAACCTAAACTTAGTTGGCTTTCAGAGTTCCCACCCTAACTCTGTGGCCTCACCACCTTCTGCCACATTCCACATGCACATCCCTCTATAGCCACACCAAATTACTAGCTCTTGTCTAAATACATGATACTATATTTGTAAGCATCCTTTTCTGTGTCTGGAATTCTTACTTGCTCCTGCCTGGTAAACTCCTTTGTAGAGCTTGCCCTGACAGCTGAGGGGCCTATACTCGCCTCTGACTGCAGTTTTCTGTTCAGAGTTTTATGAATATAACTCCTACTTAACTGTATCATTTACTCCATTGATGCAGCAGATGATTATCCAGTCACCACTACATGCCATTCATGGAAGACAGCCTCTGTGAATTTGTGAGAGTTTATAAGGGCAGGATCTGCCTGATGTTTATCTCCAGGGCTTGTTGAAAATTGGATAAAACAGGAGACCTTTCTCAGTGCCCTAGCTAAAATGACATCACCAAATGCTAACTTCCTCATCGAGAGGTGAAGGCAAAGACAAAGGACACTCCTTTTTCCATGTAACATGTTGTTGTACTTAGTGACAATTCCAAGAGCTCAGAGCCACTCACTATTCTGCTTCAAATGTTCTCCATCTGGAAGAGTTTAGCTAATTAAATGAAAGGCTGCAGATGAGTTAGCCCCCCTGTATCACCAATGGGTGAAATCTGTGCTCTGGAGGACTCATTAGACAAATATCAAAGGTCAGGTCTGTTTTTAGTAATGCAGTTTTGGAAGCCTCCAGTTTGTTTTTAGAAATTTCTAAAATTGGTACCATACTTTTGAAAGTCTTTTAGTTTTATTAAAAATAAATTTAAGACCAATGGGATGGCTCTTGGAAAAAGGTGCCTGCCCTGGATAACCTGAGTTTGATCCTTGGAAGCCATATGCTGGAAGGGGAGTCCTTTGACCTTCTCATCAGAACACACCCCTCCCTCAATAAACAAAACCTAATTGTAAAACATAGACCTTTGACTGAACTTGAGCATCTAGAGAAGCATTTATCTTAATTCTTTACCCTACTAGAAACCAAGTCAGTGATTAATCTGCCAGAAGGAAGTCAGAGAAAATGATTTATCCCATGCCTCTTAGACCCTGTGGATGAAAATACTCTGTAGGTTCAGTGCTGATCAAGAGGGAATTACTGGCTGTTAGTGGGAGGGATGTTCAGTTTCTCATCACCAATGTTTCTCAGCTGTCACTCTGACCCCAAACTTTTCCCTGGCTGCATTTCTCCCCAGGTGTAGAAACACACAGGTACAGTTTCCTTTGCATCCCAGGCAAACTGCAATAGAGTTCTGAAAATTCACATGCCAGGTATACTTCTGATACCTGGGTATGAGAATTCTGTCTAACTTCAAATAAATGTGTGTGAGTGTGTGTGTGTGTGTGTGTGTGTGTGTGTGTGTGTGTGTAGATACAGAAGTCAGTTCTTTCCGTTAAATGACTCTCGGGATTGAACTCAGGTAATCAACATTTCATGGCTAGTTCTTTTACCTGGTGAACCGTCTTGCCAGCCCCCAAACTAATTAAGTAATGGCTATAATGTCTATAAGAGCTAAGTTTTTTTTTTTCCTTTGAAGATTTTTTTATTTATTATGTATACAACATTCTGCCTCCACTATGCCTGTGTGCCAGAAGAGGGCACCAGATGTCATTATAGATGGTTGTGAGCCACCATGTGGTTGCTGGGAATTGAACTCAGGACCTCTGGAAGAACAGCCAGTGCTCTTAACCTCTGAGCCACCTCTTATGTTTTACTGATAGAAATATATTTACTTTGCTAAATGAAAATTTTTAACTCTACATGCAAACAGTGTACTCATTTCCTGGATTATATCATGAGATTTAAACTGAGAGGCCATGATGGAAAGGAGCACAATCAGGTTTTAGTGAAAAAGATAGAATGTGAAATATTATAGTGGATAGAACAAAGCTAAGATCCAACACTGCCATGTTGGGCATGTCAGAATGCTCAACACACTCAAACTAAATTTCATTCTAGGCTAAAAAATCCAAGGGTTAATTTGGAGGGAGGCTGGACAAGGCAGAACACAGAGGATTTCTTCAGGGAAATGGACATTTTGAGGGGTATACTGGATACTGAACTCCAGGAGTCACATATGTCAGGCAGACTGCTACTGAGACACATTGAAAATGACTTATTGTTTTTAAAGTATTTATTAATATGTGTATTGTATGTGTGTGAGGGTGTGTGTACGCATGCTTTAAAATGTGTGTGTGTGAGTGTGTGTGTGGTGAGACTCTTGGGATTTTTAAAGGGTAGAATTGTTTTTTAAAAAAGAAGGAAAAGGGGGCTGGAGAGATGGCTCAGCGGTTAAGAGCACTGTCTGCTCTTCCAGAGGACCCGGGTTTGATTCCCAGCACCCACATGGCAGCTAACAACTGCCTGTAGTTCCAGTTCCAGGAAAAACACCAAGGCAAATAAATAAATAAATAAATAAATAAAGTTTTTAAAAATAAAAAAAAAAAAAGAAGGAAAAGAGATATTTTTTTTTACCATGTTAAAAATGAGAAAACACTATTGATGTGGCATGTCTTTTGGTATGCTGTAAATATAATTTGTTAATAAAAGAACTGTCTTGGTCTATGACAGCCATCTTAGAAGTAGGCGGAGAAATCAGAGCATAGATAGGGGAAGGAGGGCGGAGTCAAGGGAGATACCATCCAGCTGCCCAAGAATCAACATGTAAAAGTAACACAGGTAAGCCACAGGCCACATTGTTAGTTTTTTTTGTACGTGTCTCCTGAATGGAATCTCAGGGCTGGGGGGGGGGCTGCCGAGCACGGCACCAATGTTAGTTTTTTGCACGTGGCGGGTGAATGGAATCTCAACACCAAGAGTACCACACTAGAGTTTATTAAAGCGGCAGGCAGAGATAGGGGCAGAAGGGAGCAGAGAGAGAAGAAGGGGAAAGGGCGTGAGGGCTCATGTGAGCCCTTTCTTTAAAAAGGGCGGGTGGGCCCATGTTTGCATCACCACACCCAGGGGCATGATTGACACTGTTACATTTCAGGTGAATGCAAGCTTTGGAAATCCTTACAACGTGACAAGACAGATGAATGGAAATGAGTTGAATTAAGACATAGGAGCTAGCTAGCAATATGCCTGAGCCATAGGCCAAGCAGAATGTAATTAATATAAGTGAGTTATTTTTAGATAGACAGATCATCTTCAAACACTTAAGAGATCTACAGAATAAGCCATTTAAGATATTTTAATAACATAGGTTCTTTTTATTTTATGACAATGAGTCATGTCTACTCTGGCATCATCAATCTACTTCAGAGAAGATGATGGACAATGAAGAAACTCCATATATAGTTGACCTTCTTTGTGGCAAAAGTTAGTCCCTGGATAAGAAAGCACCTTTGCCTTGACTGCTGACAGTATGATATCCAAAATGGACAAGCAGTACACAAAAGAAAGGACTACCAAATCTTGCCAAGACAAGGTAGGAAGATCATAAAAATATCCTGTTTCACAGATAAGGCTGTCAAATATATTAGGCCTATAGGCTGAAGATGGATGCCCCAACATTGCAGAGGAATCTTGAGTGACTATCCAGGCAGCTAGTTGTTTCTGTTATTTCTCACCGTTTTTGGAAGCTGCTTGCTTGCACTTCCTGTTACTTAGTTAATATTAATTATTTCCTTCTTGGCTCTGAAGGAGTTGAATAATAGATAGTTATAGTTTTCCTAGTTATAGATTTAGGAAACTCGCTAAGAAGTATAAAGTATGTAAGTTTGAGAGACATCAAAAGATAATCTTTGGTTGGTAATGCAAGTTTGATAGAAATTGAATTAGGTATAATTTATTGTACTCACCAAAACAGGATAAATAAAGTATTTTCTCTGAATTTGTCAATTGTTAATAGGCTAGATATTATTGATGTAATTATTGCCTTACATATAGTTGTTGTAATTATTGTATATAATTTTTCTTATATTCTATATTTCACCCTTTTTTAACAAAAAAGGGGATATGTGGTAATATATTGTTCATTTAATAAAGTTTGCCTGGAAATCAGAGGACAGAGTTAGCTACAGGTTTAGCCATGAAGGCCAGGGAGTGGTGGCCCATACCTTTAATCCTAGAACTTGAGAGGCAGAGGAAGATCTTTGTGAGAACTTGAGAGGCATCTGGATCTTTGTGAGTTCAAGGCTAAATAGAGCCAGGCAGTGGTGGCACACACCTGTATCCCATCACTTAGGATCCCATGCCTATTCTCCCAGTACTTGGGAAACACACATGTCTTTAACCCCAGCACTAGGACATTTGAGCCAGAAAGCAATATGGCTGGGCAGAGAAAGGAATATAAGATGAGAAGAGACAGAGTTCTTCCCTTCCATTTTGTCTTGATGTTTACTTCCCCTATTCAGTCAGAGGATTCATGGAGACAGTATCTACCCTTTTTGGCTTGATGAGTTGAATAGGTGAGAAGTGACTATGGCTTGTTCCTCTGTCTTTCTTATCATTTAGCACTTGCCTCAATATCTGGCTCTAGGTTTTTATTAGAAGACCAATTAGAATTTGTGCAAAAGACAGTTCTCCAACATATGTTTCTAGTAAAATAAAACAGTTTTTTTTGCATGTTACAACATAAAGCATATTACAGGTATACCACACAATCCTACAGGGCAAGAAGTTATAGAAAGATCTAATCAGACTCTAAAAGATATTCTTAATAAACAGAAAGAAGTAATAAATACTCCTAGAGATAGATAGTGAAATGCTTTATTAACATTAAATTTTTAACATGATAATGAGAAAGGGTACAGTTACAGAGAAACATTGAATAATAGAAAAAAACTGCTGAATTAAATCAGCCTATACAGTGTAAAGATGTGTTAACTTCAGAGTGGAAACTAGGATATGTGTTACATTGGGGAAGAGGTCTTGCTTTTGTTTCCATGGGAGAAGAAAAGCTATGAATACCATCAAACTAGATAAAGATTAGATTTGGACAAGAGAGACCTCTTAATTAGAAGAGGTGATAGTTCATCAAACATTGTGACCATTCAATCTAAACTAAGTTATAAAACTAACAAATGCTTTTTATTTGATCAGATATAAACTGAGAAAAGAGAAACTCCCCAAAGTTAGGTTTGGGTCAAGATTTTGTTTTTGTTTTTTTCAGGAGAATAAAGATATCCAACTGAAGAATCTGAAGACTGTTGGACAAATGAGACATCTTAAGAAAAAAGATAAATTGGGTTGGAGAGATGGCTCAGAGGTTAAGAGCATCTCCAGAGGTACTGAGTTCAATTTCCAACAACCACATGGTGGCTCACTACCATCTATAATGAGATATGGTGCCCTCTTCTGGTGTGCAGGCATACATGCAGGCAGGACATTACGCATAATAAATAAATCTTTAAAAAACATAAACAAAAACAAAAAAAAACCCCCGAGTCATCCAGAGAAAATAAATGTCTCAGGAAATTGGCCTATTAGTATATCACATTTCCAACAAGATAACATCACATAAATCTTCTCAAATATTTGTTTCTGTTGTTCTCTACAGACATATAATGAAAATGATTTTTTTGTAGTCCCATTTCAGTTAAAGCTGGATTTGGAGTTGGTGTATGGCTTCTAAATCCAAGAAAGCTTGTTAAGGGAAAATCCAAAATCTTTCCCTCATGTGAGAAGCCACCTGGTATGGGACAGAAGAAATCTAAAATTAAGGAACTATTATATTACCACTAATCTCATTATTCTTTGGCTTTATTTTGACTCTTTAAAACTCTTATTAAGGTATAAATATCTCAAAATGTAAAAGTTATACATATATATAAACACTTTCAACTTTTGTCATGATATTAATGGTCATCTTAGAGTGCTAATTATAAGAAAAGACTTCATCTAGCTTCTTGTACATGATTTTAATTTTGAGTTTGAGTTTCTATCAAGTAACTAGGAATTAACTTTTTGTACTCTGCACATAATAAATTATGGTCCTTTAATTTCTTTCAGATATGCTGCATATAACATTTAAAATGTTTCAATTTTCTACACTGAACCATGATTATGCCTAATAGCTTTATTTGAAGTCTCCAAAAGGAAGATGGGGTCCCACAGTGATGTTAGGTATGTTTTCAAGGTCAAACAGAGATATATTTTAGATATTCAGGTCATCTTCAAGCACATAAGAGATCTACAGAATGTAGCATTTAAGATTCTTTAATAACATAAAGGTTTTTTTTTTTCTTTTTCTTTTTTTTTTCTGACAATGAGACATGTCTGCTCCTGGTAGCACCAATCTACTTCAGAGAAGATAATGGACATTAAAGAAACTCCATCTGGAGTTTACTTTCCTTGTGGTAAAAGTTAGTTACTGGTCAAGAAACTGCCCTTGCCTTGACTGCTAACAAATTGGACAAGCAGGACACATAAATAAGTGACTGGCAAACTTTGCCAAGACCAAGTAAAGTAGTCCTTCAAAATTCCTGCTTCACAGAAAAGTCTGTCAGATAATGTAGGCCTGTAGGCCAAAGATTGCTACCTCAACGTTACAGAAGAACCTTTTCTTCTGTTTCTGTCATTTCTTTGTTTTGGAAGTTGTTTGCCCTGTACTTCCTGTTTATTCAGGTAATATTATATCCTTCTCAGGTCTCTGATGAAATGGAAGACTAGATAGTTATACTCTTCTTTGTTACCAGACTTAGAAAAGAAACTCACGAAAGAAGTGTAAATTATATAAGATTGAGAGACATAAAAGGATAGTTTTGAGTTGATAAAACAAGTTAGGATTGAAAGTAGATTAGGTACAACACTTTGGACTTGCAAGATACAATAGATAATGGAGCATTTTCTCTAAATTTATCAATTGCAAATGGACTGGACATTGTTAATGTAATTATTGTCTGTATATATTTATATATAGTTATTGTACTTATTGTATATAGTTTTACATTGTTAGTTAAAACCTTTGCTTTTTTTCAGACAAAAAGAGAGAAATGTGTGATGTTCTGTTTGTGTGAGTGCTTTTGCCTGCTGAGTCATCTCACTGACTTAAGGCTTAAAAAAAAAAAGTTTGCTAAGTTACCTAAGTTACCCTAAGCTGGTCTAGAACTCTGTATCTAGCCATGATGGTGAGATCTTCCTGCTTATTTCTCAAGGATTGGGATTACATCTCATGTGGCTTTGAACTGATACCACTACCTTTATTTCCACATGTATCGAAATGCCAGTTTTAAGGGGTGTGAATGCTTAAACCCTGCGTTCCTGCATGCTGGGTAAGCACTTTACCAACTGAGCAACATCCCTACCCCCTGAACTTGACTTACAGATTTTAATCTTTCTTCTTCTCCTCCTCTTCCTTCATATGCTTCTTCCTCTTCTTCTTTGTTTTTCAAGACAAGGTTTCTCTGTGTAGTTCTGGGCATCTTGGAATTCATATAGATTTTCCTGTCTCTGGCTCCTGAGTG
Organism: Sigmodon hispidus; assembly: GCA_004025045.1. Taxonomy (NCBI): domain Eukaryota; kingdom Metazoa; phylum Chordata; class Mammalia; order Rodentia; family Cricetidae; genus Sigmodon; species Sigmodon hispidus. The sequence goes on along the minus strand of PVIH01014363.1, from coordinate 39,031 downwards.
CTGTGGCTAAAGGTAAGCACCACCACTTCCAGCTTGAATCTTGTTTCTATACTTTACTGCATGCTTTCCAATTCCAACTCATTGCTACAGTGTTTGTATGCATATAACTGACCTTAGATGAAATGTAAATGAGTGATCAAGCATTGTGGGTAGGGAAATCCAGAGAGAAATTAGTTGTCTATGGTTGCAGGCAGTTTCATTTATAAAAGGCCTGCCACAAATTACCCATGGTGAAATCAGGGTGTGCTCATGCATACCTGTAATCCTCACACTTAGAAGGTGGAGACCAGAGGCTCAGGAGTTCAAGACCAACCTGGTCTACATGAGATCCATCTCAAAGAAACAAAAATTACCCAGAGTGCAGTGTAGATTGTCTGAGACACCATGGCTGTCCCTAAGGTGCGAAAAAATATAGCAATGCACTCAGGTCAAAAGGACCAGGAATTGTTAGCGAATGATAAAGCAAATGCCTCCAGTTTTTTGTTTGTTTTGTTTTGTTTGTTTTGATTTTCCTGCAGGAGAACACTGACCCAAAGGAAGTGGTTCATAGCAAGAGGGTACATAAAATGGTGTCAGAAGATTAAAGCGGCAGCATCACAGGGAGAGTCGTGGAGCCATGAAGAAACTGGAAAAGGATTTATTGAAAGGCAAGTTCAGAAGCCATCCAAACCAGGGTCATAAGCTCCCAGAAAAGTGGCTATAATTTCTGCTGATGAATTGGAGGAAATTTGCAATAAGGAAAAATACACCCATCTGAAAAGAAATCCAGTTCAGAAGGTCAGTCCAACCCCAAACAACCTCGGGGAACAGGAATTGGGTTCACAGAACAATACAGAGCTTAGCTGTCCAGCAGCCAGCTCATTCCTCTCCAGGGTGCACACAGTTCACACCTAACTTTGTACTGAAAAGTCTGCAGAGAACTTAGCCAGAAACCTTCCCCAAACTTCTGATTGTTTCCTTGTACAAATGTATGGCAGACTCTTTCACAGGGTCAGCAACTGTCAAAAGTGAGACTCCAGTGACCATGCTCAGTGAAATTCCTTGAGAGTGTCACCTAAGGATATTTTACATTAAATTTCAGCAAACAGATATGCATGATGGTCCACTCCTGAAATATCACCACTTGGGAAGCAGAGGTAAGAGGATCATGATTCAAGGCCAACCTAGGCTACATAGTGAGACCCTGTCTCAAAACAGAAACAAAGGGTTGTGAGTGCAGGTGCCAGTAGTTGCCGGAGGTTCAGTACCTGTGGAGCTGAAGTTATGGGCTCAGTCATTAAAATACTTGATGCACAGATACAAGAACCTGAGTTCAATCCCAAGCACCCATATAAAAAGCCAGTGTGTGGTGTATGCTTGTAATTTTTAATGCTGAGGATACAGAGGCAGGAGGATCCTGGGACTTGTTGGACAGCTAGTCTAGCCAAATAAGTGAGCTTCAGTTTCAGAGACACTCTGTTTCAAAAACTTAGAGTGAAGAGAAAGTTGAGGAAGATACTTGCTGCCAATCTCTGGTCTTTATACAGATGCACATATGCAGTGCACCAATGCACACACATAGACATGTGCACATGAATTGTTTTCCATATTAAAAGTTTAATATATTTTGAGAGACAAAACTTGATTTTTTTTTAAATCAATCTTACAAAGTGTCAGATACAAAAATCTTAAGTAGCAATTGGCCACATTACACAATATTTCAAGCCTTAGTGAAAACTGAAATGGGATTTTGAATGTATCCTTCAAAAATGATAGTACACTTAAGGTAGGCAAGATCAGTATCAGTTAAATTATTATCATATGCAGCCTTGAAGTCTGGTAAGACTGAGGGCTCAACTGCAAGGTTTCCTACTGTGCTCTTGAGGATACAGTCAGTCCCTAGCCAGTCATCATTATCTTGGGCCTTTGTATAAGGGATGGGGATACAACTCAGTGATAGACGATGTGCTTAGCAAGGTTCTGTTTCAAACTCCACTCTCTCAAACACACACACACACACACACACACACACACACACACACACACACACACACGCATTATCAAATAGACCAGATGCAATTCCTGCTCCTCCCTGATTGGCAGGCTTCAGTTCCCCCCCAGACCACAGGATTATCCAACAAGCCAACCGTTATCTTTTTCCTAAGGGAGCAAAGGGCACCTCACCCTCTTGTTACAATACTTACTTTCTGTAGCTCTTTGCAGTTTCCTGAGTGTGATACGGCTGGCCCTGTGTGACAGGATCCCTCAGGGTGAGCGCATCTAACTGATAAGCTGCCATTGCCCTCTCTGGTCCTGTAGCAGTTGTACTATATTTGGCTCTCACTTTAACAAGAGGGCAAGGATCTCTCTCTCCAATAGGCACATAGAAAGCAATTGAAACAAGTAGTTCAATTTCTTTTGAGATTTTATTTTATGCATGAATGTTTTGTTTACATATATTTTGTGCATGCCTTTAATCTCCACACTAGAGAGGCAGAGGCAGATGGGCATCTGTGAGTTGAGGCCAGCCTGGTCTACATAGAAAGTTCCAGACCAGCCATAGAACACAGTATCACTCACAAACAAACAAACAAACAAAAAGAATGTAAATTCAAGGAACTATGGAGTCCTAAGAGTGGGAGAATGAGTCTTCCCCAGGGATGAGCTTACATTCAGCCCTGATATCGTAAACACACGAAACACTAATTAGATTCAGCAGTTTGTCTTTATATATTTATGAATTTATAAACATAAATAACAATAGCAATTAAAGCTCTGAAAGGAAAGAGTAGACAGAGTGATTATATTTTAAGTTTTTTTTTGTTTTTTTTTGTTTTTTGAGGCAGGATTTCTCTGTGTAGCTCTGACTGTCCTAAAACTCACTCTGTAAACCAGACTGGCTTCCAACAAGGTGATCCACCTGCCTCTGCCTCCTGAGTGTGGGATTAAAGGCTGGCACCACCATCACCACCACCCAGCTATTTTAATTTTAAAAATATAAATTTGGGGGCCTGAAAGATATTTCAGCAGTTCCTGGAAAAGGGCTGAGTTTATTTCCTATGTTGAGCAGCTCACAGCCAACTGTAACACTAGTTCCAGAGGAATCCTACACCTCTGGCTTCCTACACACACACACACACACACACACACACACACACACACACATCTTTTTAAAAAACACAAAATCTATGACTAGACAGGGCTAAGTTGAAATCTTACTTTGCCATTTATTGTCTGGGTGTATACTGTACTAAACCTTTTTACATATGTAGTAGAGTCTTAAAAATTATTTTATAAAAAATTATTTTATGTGCACAGGTATTTTGCCTGCATGTATGTATGTTGAGCATGTCCATGCTTGGTGCTCATGGAGGTCAGAGTTCTGGATATTTGACAGCTGCCATGTGGCTGCTAGAAACCAAACCTGGATCTCTGGAAGAAGAACCAGTGTTTTTAACCACTGACACATCTCTACAGCCTCATACAACTATAGTTTCTACAGATGTAAAATGCAGCTAATCACATAAATCACCTCCAAAGATTGTCATAAGTATTTGATGTTATGATGATATGCACTTCCTACTAGCATAGAACCCACAGGGGTAGGTGTTGATGAACTTACCACCTCTTTTCTAAGGAGTCCTAGAGGGGCCTTGCCCAAAGAATCTGAAAGGATTCATAAACCTTGGGTTCTGAGAAAGTATGACAGTGAGATATTTAAGTATAGAGATGGGAAAATCATCTTTGTGGAGGGACTGTCCTGCTGCATGAGCAGTAGACGTCCCCAGGGCAGCTCCTTATCATTGCCCCCTCCATTACTGGCTTCTTGATGGTATTGTGATGGTTTGTAACATTTTAAGATGTCTCAAGAGTTCCAGTTCTCTCTCTCTGTATAGGTAGGCATGCAGATTGGTTGAACAGTTAATATAATGAGTATATATGCACTATTACACATGCTAGGCATTCCACCAGGCCCAGGTCATCTCCCACCATTCCCTGTCAACACAACTTTGTTTGATTCGCTGGTTCATCAGTTCTCTTAGGCCGGTTGAGTGCAGAAAACTGTTGGGAAAAGTTCTGTAAAAAGTTCTCGATGCAAGGCTACGGGGTTAGAGCAAGGGTTCCTCACCAGGCTGGCATGAACTGTGACCCCAGCCCACCACACTTATTATGCAATTCTAAAATAACAGAGATAACACACAATGGGTTTTGCTACTTTCCCCTTATCGTTTTCCCCTTTGTGAGTCTGAAACATCATGTTCTTTCATTCAATCCCTCAGGGAAAAAAAGTAAATCCCTTTGGCCATTCCAGTTCCCTCCTGTCCTGGAGAAGAACAGTCTCTATCTGATATTTCAGCTGGAAGGCTGGGTGGTAGATTCTTTCCAATGGGGTGGCAACTTCCTCCCTACTTTCAGAACACACCCCTTCCCAAAATTCCACCCTCTTGGGCCAGAGGCGTCAGTACATGCCCACATCCCTTCCTTTTCCTTCTACGCCCATGTCCTGGGAATGGCACAGTGCTTGGGGGTGAGGAAGGGCACACTGGCAGTCTATGGAGGGCCTGGGAGTGGCATGTCATTCATCCCTTGTGTTATTGGTTCATCCTGCAAGTCAACTGTCAGCAGTGACTTTTCCTGCATCCCAAGAGTAATCAGGATTTTATCCCACCCTCTTAAGAATTGCCTTTGGACACCAGCAAGTGTTTTCAAACCATAGCATGTGTGTGATTAGCATGAAAATATCCAGGTGCAAGTTTTAGAGCTTCCAGTAGACCTTGTGGGATCTGTATATCCGTCTAGATTCTATAGCTTACAAGTGATAAAAAACTCAGCTTAGCCTAGTGTCTAAAAAGGAACCCATTCTTTCCTCTAACTAGGAAGCTCAAAGATAGAACTGTCTTAGTCTATCTTGTGTGTGTTGTGCTGTGTTTTCTTTTAAGGTAAAATCTCATATATATCCTACGCTTGCACGTATATAACTGAAAATGGCCCTTGAAATCTGATCTTCCTGCCTCCACCTTCCAAGAGCTGAGATTAAAGGCATGCACTATCACATCCAGTTTATGTAGTGGTAGGAATCAAACCCAGGGCTCTGTGCATGGTAGGCAAGATGTATGGCAATTGAGTTACATCCCTAGCTCCATTTAGGGTTTTAATCTATGGAGATGTCTGAGTGATTACACAAAATGTATTATTTGTTTCTACGGGGCCCTATGGAGAGACATAGGTCTGGTAACAAGCAAAGGAGAGAAGGACTGGGCCTAGGCTGATGCCCTGTGTCCAGGTTTCAGTAACAAAGCATATAGAGTGAGAAGCTCAGAGGGACAGGGCTAGATTTGGGACCCAGGGGCTGGCACCTGGCTCTGGATTGGTGTTTTAGGGCATATTGGCATACTAGTTCAAGGAGATGATTTGGGAGAAGAAGGGCACTCACGGAGACAGAGGAGTACCAAATAGAAAAGCACAGATTCTAAGAAAACCAAATTCAAATCAGTACCTCCTCCCTCAGTAGGAATGAGTCTGGGGCTTACTTTAATAAGAAATTAGCGTATGAGCTCACATCACCGCTCCCCTGTGGAGGTCAGAGGATAACTTGACCTCTTTTCTTTCCTTCCTTTACTTACATGCTGTGGCTGGGGACAGAACTCAGGTAGCTGGCAAGAACCTTCACCCACTGAATGCCTTGCTGACCCCTGGCATCAGCTTTAAAGTGCTTCCTTGAGGCTGGTAGTTATATTTAGAGTAATCCTGTCCAATCAAAACTTAATGTAAACTACAAAAAAAAAAAAAAAAAACAAACACTTTTTAATAATCACACTAAAAAGAGTAAAAAAAAAGATGAAGTTGATTTTAGGATTATATTTGATTTAATATAATATAGTCAAGATATTACTTCAACATTATATCTACACATCATATGTTACATTCGTGATTTCATACTAAATCTGAGTTTGATCCTTGGACACATCACATGATGGAAAGAGAGAAAGGGGTCCTCTATCCACTTGGATGCTGTGGCATGGGTATACTCACCCCTTCATCACCTCATCACAGGCACACATAAACAAAAAATAATAAAAATGCTAGTCTAACCTATGTTATGCATTAAAAAAATTTCTGTGTAAGTGAGAACAACACATAGATCATCTCCATCCCTCATGCCAGGGCTTCTGGATTCTGCTTTGCTGTGTCTTCCTCTCAAGGCCTCACAAAGCTTCTTTTAAAGTAGTTTCTTGGACATATTCTAATCCAGAATTCTTCTAAGAAAGAGTTAATCTTTGACCTCTTTCAGGTTGTTGGGCATTCATTTCCTTATGGATGGATGTCAAGGGTCTCTGTTGTCTTTTCTGCCTGACAATGGAAAACTGTTCTTAGCACTTGAGGCTGCCCTCTGTCCATGTGGGCCAGAGTCCCTGTAGTGTGCACTACGAAGATGGAAATCTGTTCCTCTTTGTCACACTCTGTTGGTTGCAAGGAAGTGAGCTCCCAGTCAGAGTGTGAGTCCAGGGTTCCCCAAGAGCTTGCCTTCTTAGAGGGTGTGATGTATCGAGACTGCTGTGTGCAGGACAATATACTGGGTGGGCACTGTGCATCAGCCGCTTAATTCTCAGTTAATATAATGAGGATATATGCGCTATTACAACTGTTTTATCTTTGGAAATTGAAGTTTTGAGAAACTGTCTGTGATCTGTGATTGACTAGTTCAAAGTCTTACAATCAATAAGAGGCATATCTGAGACTCAAACACATGTCTCTTTGACCTTAAAGATTACACCTTCAAAACTTTCCATTAAAGTCCTTTGTCCCCTCTTCTCTGTCCGAGGTAGCACAGAAGCAGGAGCACACAGTTTCAAGCTGGGCCGGAACGGATTCTTCCTGCTGTGTAGGAACTAATTCTAGGAATGTTGCAAGCTGCTCTCCCAGGGGACAACTGTGCCTGGACTTGGTCTATATCATTAGAAAAGAATCACAGCAGCACTCAGGCTGTTCTGAGAGTAGATGCTGAGGCTTTCTTCATCCTAAACAAGTATGTGAAGGGATGGACTTACTGATCTGCCCAAATGAACACTTTCAAATTATAAATACATATGGAAGTGTCACAATACAATGCACACACTTATTTTTAAGATTAAACTTAAAAATTACTATTACTATAAGTATATGTGAGTGTGGGCACCTGTGTGCCAGGGCATGAGTATAGATGGCAGAGGACAAAATATTAAATTATTTTAAAAAATAAAATTAAGAAGAATTTAGCTTATTTCAAATCCTATTTTTTGGGATCAAATAATCTTGTATTTTTTTTTTCCTCCTTGCCTCCCTTCCTCCCTCCCTACATCCATGCTTTCCTCCTTCTGCCTCCCTCTTCTTTTGGTGTTGGGGTCTAGCTCAGTGCCTTGTCCATGCTACGTAAGCATTCTGCCACTGATGTGCAACTCAGGCCCAAACATTTCTTCTGTGTGCTTTGTTTATTTCATTTGCCTTAAGCCTGGCCAGTGATAAAGAGATCCAGTCTTTCTCAGTTAGATGTAATGGTGACGTCACTGGTCTCTGATCCATTTCCCTTTTTGTTCTCCCTCGTTCTTTTCCTCTAGGAAAAGGCAGAGGAAGCCAACTGCAGTTTCCCTTCCTAGAAGAAGGAAGTCGTCTTAGGGTTTCTGTTGCTGTGAAGAGACACCATGTTTGTGGCAAGTCTTACAAAAGAAAACATGTAATTGGTGGCTTACAGTTTCAGAGGTTTAGTCCTTTATCATCATGGTGGAAGACATCGAAGCATGCAGGCAGACAGGTGCTGGAGAAGGAGCTGAGCTTTCTACATCTTGATCTGTAGGCGACAGGAAATGAACTGTCTTCCACACTGGGCATAGCCTGAGCATAGGAGACCTCAAAGCCCACCCCGACAGTGATACACTTCCTCCAACAAAGCCACACCTCCCAATAGTGCCACTCACTTTGGGGGCCATTTTCTTCCAAGCCACTACAGAAGTTAAAGCTTTATGCAGCTTCTCAGTTTTGTAACTGCATTTCTCAAGTTCAACAGCACCATGGCTCAATGAGCAGTTGTGATTCAGCAATTGGAGGAACAACAGCTTACAATGTACAAATAATATAAAAAATACATATATATATAATATATATGCCTATTTTATTTGTTATTATTATTTATTTTTGAGGCAGGGTCTGTTTCACTATATAGACTAGGCTGGCTTCAAACTTACAGAGACTCCTCTTGCTGCTGTCTCTCAAGTGCTGGGATTGAAGGCATATGCCATCACGCCAGGCCTAATTTTGTGTGTGTATGTGTGTGTGTGTGTGTGTGTAGTCTCCTGTTTCTAAGATTAGCCTTGAACTCTGTATGTAGACTACATTAACTTTGAACTGATTTTCCTATTTCTACCACCTGAATGCTGAATTAACAGGCATAGGTTACCATGTCTGTTGTATGTGCTGCTGGGAATAGACCCCAGGGCTTTGAGCATGGGAAGCAAGCTCTATTCTAACTAAACTACACCCCAAATAAGTTAATAAAATTTATATGCTACATGCAGCCAGTTTTTTTTTTTTAAATGGCTTGCTGAATGGTGGTGATGCATGCCTTTAATCCCAGTAATCAGGGGGCAGAGACAGGCAGATCTTTGAGCATGTTCAAGGTCAGCCTCGTCTACAGAGTGAGTTATAGAACAGCCAGGGCTATGCAGAGAAATCCTGTCTCAAAAACCAGAAAAATAAAAGGCTGATGATAGTCATTTCCCTTGTACATTTTCAGAATAAGAAAAAGTACTTTTGAAACTCGCACCCAATTTTTCTTTTCTTTTGTTTTTAACATATTTGTCTCTTTTCTTATATCAAATGAAACCACATATCCCTGCTTTTCTTAAAGCTTCTGTGATATCAAGTGATATCTGAGTTTCCTGGTACTGAGAAGAGAGTCTTTCTAAAATCCACAGAACTTCAATGGGTTGAAAATTGTGGTGGACACGATAGTTCTGTTATTATCAACAGATACGTGAACAAGGGCTTGTCACTTATTTAGGCACCTATGGAAAATCAACCATTTGCTCATTTACACATTTTCAACTGAAGCATCATGTATTAGGCACCAGCACATATCCTAGATGAAGCCCTTGGTATAGCCAGAAGTTTCTAGCCTGGCCTAGCCCTGAGGTCTGGACTTGTGGTTCTGCAGCTGCTTAGTCCCAAATAATCACACAAAGGCTTATATTAATTAAAAAATGTTTGGCTCAGGCTTATTGCTTGCTAGCTCTTGCAACTTAACCCATTTTTATTCATCTATGTATTGCCATGTGGTCTCACCTGTGTCCTATGACATTTGCTCTCTGGGCAGCAGCTTCAGTGTTTCTCCGTATGACTTCACCCTCTTTCCCCTTTACCAGTGCTTAGATTTCCCATCTGCCTTTAAGCTGGCTTGTCATAGGCCAAAATAGTCCCTTTATCAATCAATGATATCCACAGAGTATAGAAAGACATCCTACATTGCTGTGGTTTCCACTGTCAAGGGGCGTAGAGTAGAATGGTCTCAATGGATGCTAGAATGAAGCTGAGCAAAGCATTGTATACAGATTTCAAGGACATGAACAGCTATTTAATTCTTCCTACCAGCTTAGAGAAAAATCCCTTGGACGTCCTTTGGCCCACAGAGGATGTAACAAGGTGACAAGGGCTGAAAGAGTGTTTTAGAAAGAGAGAACAGCAAATGCAAAAGTTCAGGGAGATCTAAGAACTTGGCAAAGAATTAAGTGTGACTTAGTCACAGCAGGTATAGGGGAAGCTGGAGAGGATGAAGGGACCAATGTCAAGGTCACACTTGCAGAAATAAAATTAGACTGAGCCAAAGTCTCTAGTGTTTAAAGATTTCAGAAGGTGGCTTGAAATGACACCTATTTTGAGAGACCTTTAGTCTGAAGAAGGTGCCATGTCAAGAACCCCCAGATGGGAGCTGAGGGGGATGGCTCAGGAGACCTCAGTCTCATTGGGTTGTTCACAGCCACCTCTAATTGTACCTTCAGGGGATCTGATGCCAACTCTGGTCTCAGAGCACCAGCACACATGTGCATATAACCACACACAGACATAAAAATAAAAATAAATCTTATAAACAAACAACAAAACAACTCAGCTGATGGCTAAGCCAGTAAAAAGGTACCTACTCCTCCTGTGCCTGACTGAGTTAGATTCCCTGGGCTATCATGGTGGAAAGAGAGACATGTCATGCACTCATGCTCATTACTAACTCATTAAAGAACTGAAATCGTTAATGTAAGGATTTGTGGCCCTTGGTACAGAACACTCCCCTTTCATTCATACGCATGACTAGGCATGGCTAATGTAAACCTGCCACACACATACCCTTATAATACAAAGACCCAAGTGGCCTGTCCTCTTTTCCCTTCCATCTGCTGTTTCTCTTCCCACAAACTTCTTAAATAAACTCTAGTGTGGGTTACTGGTGGTGTGGTTTGTTCCCTGCAAACATTAACAGCAATTAATCCCAGGACTTGGGAAGCAGAGGCTGAGGTAGGCAGCAGATCTCTGTGACCTTAGGGCTAATCTAGGCTTCATCATCATCCCTTGTCCCAACACCACCACCAAAAAGAGAAGAGTCTGCTGGTGCCAGAGTAGTGAATGGTCATAATCAGAGCACCTTGAAGCCTGAAGCAGGGGGATCATGACTTTAGCCAGCTTGGGCTGTCTAGTAAAACCCTGCAATCTCCTTCCAAATCCACTATGATTGTAACTCAGTGGTAGAGTCTCCTGTGTGTGAGGCTCCAGCTTTTATTTCTAGTCCTGAAAAGAAATGAAGAAAACAAAATAAAATTTGGTATCATCACCTTAAATGGAGCTCATGTTTCTGCTCTCGCCTGGGTTTACGCCTCCACTTCTGTGAGCCTGCTCCCCCATCTTTCTCTGAACTAGGGATCACCTCAGCACAGGCAGTTCCTGGGGCATACCCATTTGATCTGGCAGACTCAGGAAACAGATGCACCCTCCCACTCAGCTCAACTCATGGGGTTTCTCTCCTTTCTTTTTCTTTCTTTCTTTTATTTTTTTCTTTTTTCTTTTTTCTTTTTTTGTTGTCTCACCAAAGCCAGATCTTGGTTTCAATCAACACAGAGGAAAAAAGTAATTACTGAAGTATTACTGTTATTATTATTTCCTGCTAGGAACTGCCACGTTCCTTTCCTGTATCTGGTTTTCTCTCTGGTCAGGGGGAGGAAATCTAAAAACAGTCCTGTCTTGGCTAAATAATATATTAATTATTTTTAATCCTGTTTGCACTGGTGATTTCTTTGAGACTTTAATGAAGCAGATAAACTTCTCACACCCACAAAATGTAGCACAGTTTTCAGAGGCTTATACACTTCTTGAAGACCTGAATGCTCAACAGAATCCACAGACCCCAACTCTGCTCTGCTGTGTGCCATGGCTCAGGTACAGCATCCCAACACTTGGGAGGTGGAAGTAGGAGATCAGGAGTTCAATGTCATCTTTGCCTACCTTGTAAGTTTAGGACCAGTCTGGGCAACACGAAACGGTCTCAAATATAACAAAACAAACAGACAGACAAATAGAAATGAAGGGGAAATGCTATCCATGCTAACACTTGGCAGAAGAAAGTTAGAACAGTCGTATTACCATCAAAGTGATAGCCTTAAATGAGTGAAGATAGCAAGAATAAGGTCACAAGGCTAATGTTTGAAAGTCAATATTTATATAGCAGCAATGAACAAACATAATATGAAAATAAAAACACACTGTTGGGCTGGTGAGCATGCTCAGTAAGGAAAGTCACTTGCCACCAAACATGATGGCCCAAGTTTGATCTCCCAAACTCTCATGGTTGAAGATAACTCTCACAAGTTGTCCTCTGACCTACATACACACACATGAACACACACACACACATGAACACACACACTAACACACACATGAACACACACACACACATGAACACACACACATGAACACACACACACATGAACATACACACTAACACACATGAACACACACACTAACACACACATGAACACACACACATGAACACACACACATGAACACACACACATGAACACACACTAACACACACACATGAACACACACACACATGAACACACACACATGAACACACACTAACACACACACATGAACACACACAGAACACACACACACATGAACACACACACTTTAAAAATACAGCACTAAGTGAGTCTCCAGCCTGAGTGGGCAGAAGGGCACACACAATGTGATTAGAAACCGGGTTGTTCCAACAAGAAAATGTGGTCCTTGCCTGGCCTTCCCGTAGGACTGCAAGGAAACACAAGTATGTTTCAAATTCTCGTGCAGTATTGTTAAGAATCTCTTTGGCATTGGCAGCAGTGACACACGCCTTTATCCCCAGCCCTCCGGAGGCAGAGGCAGACAGGTCTGAGTTAAGAGATTACCCTGGTCCACAAATTGAATTGCTCAATAACCAGGGCTACACAAAGAAACTCTGCCTTGAAAACAAAACAAAACAAAACAAAAAACTCTTTGGTTTCATGAGAGAAAAAGGCCATGGCAGCCTCCTCTTGAGTTAGATGTTACATACAGGGTTAGAATACAGGCTGGGTCAGTGAGGGCAGGTTCCCGAAAATCCTGTGCTTTTTTTATGCTCATTCTTTCCTCTTCTGGTTATGAAATCATATGCTCTTTTGCAGCCCTCCCCCTAAGTCATACCGGAAGAAGTAGGGGCATATGGTCATCTTGGAGGTCAAGGGGATGGAGAAAAGCCCTAGACATGGCACAACTTTTGGAACTGTGCTGATTGATGGTCCCAGATTGAACCCTGATCTTGATCTCAGATTGACCAATGCATTACCCCTGCTAAAGATAGCAATCAAAAAGGCACACTAAGCTTATGTGATAGACTGGGGGTTAGAATTTTTAAAACATAAATGACCAGAAAGGGCCATATAGTGTCTATCAGAGTTACTCAATTTTGCTGTTGTCTAAGAATAACTAGAGACAATATGTAAATGAACAAGTGTGGCTATGTTCCAGTAGAATTGTACTTGCAATAATGATAGGGCTGGGGATATAGCCCAGTTGATAGAATACTTGCTAGGTGTGCATTTACACTAGGATTTGTTCCCAGGATTGCATTAAAAACAGGTGTGCTGGTGTTTGCCTGTAATCCCAGCACTTGGGAGGTAGAAGCAGGCAGATATCTGAGTTCAAGGCCAGCCTTATCTACATAGTGTATTCCAGGCCGGCCAGAACTACAGAGAAAAACCCTGTCAAAGAAAAGAAAAGAAAAGAAAAGAAAGAAGAAGTGATTAAGAGTTGAGGGGAAGAAGAGGTGGCTCAGGGATGCTCTTTCTTCAGGAAGACTCAGATTTGATTTCCAGCACCAACACAGTGCCTCGCAGCCACCAGTAACTCCTGTTCCAGAGAATCGAATACCCTCTTGTGATTTTCCACAGAGACCTGGCACAAATGTGGCAAAAGACATAAAGAAGGCAAAACATTCATACAATAAAAATAAAGCTATAAAAGAATAGTCAGGTGGCGGTAGCACTCGCCTTTATTCACGGCACTTGGGAAGCAGAGGCAGGCTCAGTTCTGTGAGTTTTGAGGCCAGCCCCATCTACAAAGTTCCAGAACAGCCAGAACTGTTATACAGAGAAACCCTGTATTGAAAAACAAACAAACAAGAATTGAAAATTTGGATAAGAATGTGCCTTTTTGCCAGAGAAATAAGGAAGCTCCATGGCATATAAACTTGCACACACCACACACACACACACACACACACACACACACACACACACAGACATACACAACACCCACACACACACATATAGGACATCCCTGGACTCAGTTCTAAGGCACACCTGCCAAGACACAAAGCTGAGGAAATTCAAGGAATTGCTACAAACAGTCTATCTAGCCTGCCTCACACCAGGGGCTTTGACAGGTGGAAAGCAAATGCTAGACCAGCCAGGAACATCTTCCAGAAAGCAGATGAATTTGAGCATGGAAGCTTGAGATCTGAGCAGCCAGGAGCAGCCTTTTTGTAGGGAGGAGGTGGAGCTGAGAGGGAAAAGGAGAAACAGAAGAAGAAAATGAGGAAGAATGAAAAGGAGAAAGTGGACACGGACATAGCCTTTTGGGAAAATAGGGAGATTCAGTGGCAACAGCTGTCCAATAGGAGTATTGAAAAAGGATGTTACTGTCAGATTAGACAGAGATGAGAGCCTTAGCTATGGACTAGGAAGTTTTAAAATAAATATATAGGTAATTGGAAGATGCTGAAGATACTTCAGTACCCTTTTTAGAAAAACTAATGAGCAATGTGTGAAGAGTAGATCAGATTAGCACAAGATGAGGTCATTGGTAACTACCAAAGTAGCCTAAAGACTGAAACCTGGAATAGCAGAAATGGGCTGTAAAGAGGGGTAGGGAGTGGAAAAAAAGAGACAGATTAAGAGTTCTATTTTATTTCTTATTTGCTTATTTCTCTAGAATCAGGGTCTTACTATGTAGCTCTGGCTGGTTGGCCTGGAGCTTTCTATGTAGACCAGGTTGGTCTCAAAGTCATAGAGATCTGCCTGCTTTTATTTCTCAAGTGCTGGGACTAAACACCAGTGTCACCACATGTGGCTATTTTATTTTTTTTTAAAAAGCCAGGGTCCTACTGGGCATGGTGGTTAATGCTTTTAGTTCCAGCACTTGGAAGGCTAATCCCTGTGAGTTTGAGGCCAGCCTCGGCTACATAATGAGTTCCAGGGGCTGGAGAGATGGCTCAGCGGTTAAGAGCACAGTCTGCTCTTCCAGAGGACCCGGGTTCGATTCCCAGCACCCACATGGCAGCTAACAACTGTCTGTAGTTCCAGTTCCAGGAAAACACCAAGGCAAATAAATAAATAAAGTTTAAAAAAAAAAAAAAAACATAATGAGTTCCAGAGACTTCCTGGAGTCTACCTAGAGAATGCTACCTAGAGAGACCCTGCAAAAACAAAACCAAGCAAACAAAAAGCCATCTTATGTATCCTGGGCTGGTCTCAAATTTTCTACTAAGTCTAGTATGACCTTGAACTTCTAATCTTCCTGCCTTGACTTTCCAAGTAGTTGAATTAAGGCATGTTCCCCAATGCCTACTTCGTGAGGTGCTGAGCATCAAAGGCCCTCTCTAGCTAACTTTCCACCAACTGAGCCATAGCCCCAGGCTGGACGCAGAATCTTAGAGGAAGGCATCACTTACTGAGATCCACACTGAAGGCAAGGCTGGGCACATGCTGCCTCAAGTTCTTAGGTGGCATCTCTAAACCAATGGTTTATAACTCCAAAGGGCAAGTGTAAAATATGAGTGGGACACTCACAAGAAGTAAAAGGTCCTTTTGCTTCAAACGTGCCAGACAGATGTTCTGCTACTTCTCTGTCTCCTAGACAAAAGGCTTGTGTAGGTGCATTGTAAGGATGCAGCATTAATGCCTTGAAGACAGTGGTGTTGACTAAGCAGGTACACCTTAGCAAACATCAGGTTGAATTTAGAGCCCTGAAGCATGCATTTGAAAGGATCATGTGATACATATCAATCAGTTGAGATTTTCTACCCTTTGAGGAAAAGCTATGCGATTCTGGGTAAGTCACTCTCTTCTGCCTTTTGGGAGGTGGAACAGGGTTGTATGTAGCTAGGACTGGCCATAACCAGCATGATGTATTAGGATAACTTCAGGATTACAGGCTTGTACTACCACACTGGATTCACTTTTCTTTTTCTTTCTTTTTTTTTTTTTTAAACTTTATTTTATTATTTATTTGCCCTGGTGTTTGTCTGGAACTGGAACTACAGACAGTTGTTAGCTGCCATGTGGGTGCTGGGAATCGAACCCGGGTCCTCTGGAAGAGCAGACAGTGCTCCTAACCGCTGAGCCATCTCTCCAGCCCCTGGATTCACTTTTCTTGTCTTAAAAATGTTTTTAGATTTATTTATTTTTATTTTATGTATGCAATTTTTTTTTTACTGTATCTATGAATGTGTGCCAGGCGCTATGTGCTTGGTACCCGAAGAAGTCAGAAGGTGGCACCAGATTCTCTGGGGTTTTGGATGGTTATGAGCCACCATGTTGGGGCTGGGAACTAAGCCTGGAGTCTGCAGGAACAGCAGCCAGTGCTTTTAACCTGAGGGCTATTTCCTGGCTGCCATTTTCCATTTCTGAGATGCAGCGTCATCCCAGAGCTATGGTTCTCACTTGTCAATCTCACAGGGAAAAGACCTGCCAGTGAGCAATAAATAAAAGGTAAATGGTTAAAGGTGAAACACATAGAAATGGATTGAAAACGAGAAATAAAAGGTATATTTCAATCTCCCCTTTTCTTATCTGCTTCTTGCTTGCAGGCAGCTGTCTCTCCACAGCCTGTTGTTATGAAGATTCTACGCACATCACTCTTCCAGATGTTGTCTGATATATAGGTTCATCTGGTTCTAGATCTATTGACAACCCACGTGCCTCCTACATTGTATTTTATAACATGCTCTATGACTAATACAAGGTTTCTCATGATGCTTATTTGCTTTGGGAGCTAAGTATTCCTTCACACATTTAGCAGTTGGGTATAATCTATTTTCTGCAGCTCTGACAAAATAGCTGAGGCAGGGTGCTTCTGTAGAAAACAGGGTTATTTCACTGTTTTGGAGGTGGAAAGTTCAAACAGCATGCATGACACTGTTCTTTGCAGGCCCTTCTAGTCACATGTCAGAGGGTGTGGTGGGAGCCCTTGTGGAAGAGATCAGACAGGAAGACAGGAAACCAGAGGAGCTCAGCAGCCAGGCACGCTCCTCTCCTGATGAGCTGTTTTTATGAGAACTGACTTACTTTTAGACCATCTTTCAGCCCTTCCGAGGATAATGCACAGTGATCTAATGAGCTCATAGTAGGCTCTGTCTGCTATACTGTCACTACCTCCCAAGACCATTTCATGAGGGACCAAGTGTGTGATCCTTTAGTGAACAAACTGCACCCAAACTGCACTGGGAAAAAGGAAGTGCTCTTTTGCAAGGGTACTCACTGTGTGTGAAACACTGTAACTGATGTGTCCAGAGCTGGGTGAGCACATGGATGGCTGTGATGCAAAGGCAAGTGTTAAGGCTACAAAGTACCATGGCTGTGGAGGGTACAGCCTATAGGGCTGACACTTCTGGGAAGCTTGCTCATCACACTGTCAGCCAGCCAGAAGAGGACACAGCTCCCGTCCCTCCAGGATTACTCAGCACTTTGATTTCTCCTCTGGGAGCCACATTGACTGTCAACTGGAAGGCACGGGAGGAAATTAGATCGCTCTAGAGTCTTGCAATTTATTATCTCTAAAGATAAGGCCTGCGGGGACCTCTACATTGCTTTCTACCAGTCAATGCAGAAAGACGACATCTGTTTAGCATTTGAGTCACACACCTTTCTCACTTTGATTAAAAGGAAAAAAATACTAAAACATAATAATTCATAAAATCACTCTTTTTGTGGCTGGCTAGCCCTCTGCTTTGAGCACTATATGAAAATCTAATTTAAATTTGGGGCTGCGAGAAAAGGATATTCATGCTCCCCTCCCCACTTCCTCTTCCTTAGTGAAGCCGAGTCTCTCCATGTTGTCCATGCTTGTCTCAATCTTCCCATCTCTCAAGTACCAGACATTCTTTTTTTTTTTTTTTTTTCCATGCTTTCAAATGGACTTTAATAATAAATACATTTTAATAATACAAAGGTTCACAAAGCAAAATCTGTAAATAACAAAATCAATTAATTGTCTTCATTTTATGGTAATAGCAAAATAAAACACTAGTGGGACATGACATCATAGTAAAAACAATGTTCTTACTAAATTAAAACAATTGTAGAGCAGAAACAAACATGGATGTGGTTCATAAATAGCTCATAACTCTGTCCATATAAACTGTAATATACCACCACCAGTCAAAATGGAAGCAAACTATATGCTAGAACTGACTCCACAGAAGTGTATGAACTCAACCAAAACTTACAGACATAGACAATGATGCTGGAATAGAAGTACCAGACATTCTTGCTTCAGATTAATCAGGAAGGTTAAGGGTCTCCTCAAAAGAGGCCTGGAATTTCCTTGCAGAGTCTTACTTTTGGCTCTCATATGAGACTTGGGAAAAGTGCTGAGAATCTGCAAAAGTGAGAGATTGAAAGACATTTGCTCAGCAAACATTTTCTTTTAATTGTGAAGTAGATGAAAGGCCAGGATGTTGGACACTTGTTAATTGCCTCTCCAGGCCTGCTCTCCACCCTTTCCACCCTGTGCTGTCCAGGAAGGCTGGCTTGTGTGAACTGTGCCAATGGTCTAGGCCATGTCCCTGCCTGAGGAGATGAGAGGCAGGAGGAGAGTGAGGTAAGGCTATTATTTGCTCAACTCCCTCCATGCTAGGACGCCTTGGATGGGCTGTGTCCCTGCTCAGAAAGTCACAGCTCTTGCATGGTGGCCTACTCTATGCAGTGATATTTCTGCTGAACTCACTGTCTCTCCCCCTTATTCTTTCAAGGCCTGGAGTTATCAAGGAGTTTTGCATTAAATCCTGAGATACTGCACTCTCTATTTTGTGTGTGCACCTTTGTAAGAAGCCCTATGAGTGCCCTGTAATCATATTAGGAAGCTTAAATGTACCATCTGCTTCCTGCTAGAAGCCTGACTAGGATGCTCAGAGAGGCCTAATGACTTGCCCACGGTTGCAAGAGGATTTGATTGCATACCAGTGCTGCTCATAAAACTATTATAGCATTTTACAGTTCCTAGGAAACTTTCAAAACCAGTCTCAGGGTGCAGGAAAGGCATTAAGTTTTCCACAAACAGGCTAGGAAATTAAATTTTCAGTTAGGGATGGATTAGCTATATCCAGTGATCCTTTGTGCCTCCTCCCCAGACCTAACTCATGGGCTATAAATGGTCATGGTGCAGGTCACCGCCAGTCAGAGAGGAATCTCTAACTCTTATCTAACACAGCTCCACACATTGCCCATCAGGAAAACAAACAGAACCAGAATTCCTTCTTCCAGGCCTAGAGTTACTGATGTTATGCATACTATCTAACACCCGCTGAAGCAAAGAGTTTCATCCCTATTTTGCATATGATAAAATCCAGGTTCAGAAGGCTAAATATTCTAGCTAGATTTATATAACAAAAATTAGGCTCAAGCTAGCCTGCCCTGTTGCTCTTTCTGCTACACTGTCTCTATGCATGTGCAGAGATGTGGGTGTCTGAAAGGACCACAGGCTGGCTGAAGGCTCAACACATCCACTGCATTTTCTCCCCTCAAACTAGTCAAACTAATTCTGGGCTTCAGCATGATTTTCCTGTTGAGCAGCTAAGGAGGTTTTGTAGATAAAACCGATAGAAAATGGACCGTGTCTGATGTAGAGCAAGAGATAAGAAAGCCAGGCCAGGCTAGTCTTTGTCCCAGAGGTCCTGAGAAAATACATTTGCAGTCTGTTTGGCTCTGGAGGGGTTACGGTTGCCAAAGGGTATTTTTTAGTTTTGACAAGCCACTCTGCCCCCTGTATGACTGAGAGGAGTCCTCTGATCTACCACAGTAGATCTGGTTAAAAAAAAAAAAAAAAAAATTTCTTTTAACCCCGGGGCCCATTAGCTTTTACAACATAAAAACAGAGCCATGATGTTGCTTACTTTCTGGGTGGCCCTAAGGGCCCACTTCCTCAGTTTGAGTCGTCATGGCCTCATGTTAGATATGAGGGTGATAAATTCATGGCTCTGTTCCTCTCTTTCTAGTCTGTATTTCATGAGCTCAGTGGCCTGGAGAAAGATATGAGCCTTCCAAGATCACCCACCCTCCTTACTTGGCAGAACTCAGGGGTATAGTGTGCATAGATCATGCATAGTACAACTTGGTTTGTAGCAAGGACAGATTTGAACTGAGGACCTTGCTTGGGAAGAGCTCTAGACTTCTGTCTGCTCTTGGATGCTTCCCCCTCCTATTACATTCATGTTTTCTCTTTACGACAGAGAAAAGGGAAGACTGGGGTCCTAAGTGGCTTGTTCAGTGTTCACAATGACCCCAGATTAAAGCAGGTTCTCTGACCTCGCTATGTGCTGGGCTCTCATTGCCAAAGGAGATCACTAGAGTGCTTGGTAAAGTGTGGGAGCCCACAAAGATTCCAGCTTGTTGTTTGTAGCCACCTTGATAAGGTCAGAGAGTCTGAGGCTACTTAATAGGATGTTTGACCAAAGGCATCATCATCAGGTGCCTATTTTTTGAGGCCTAATGGTAGGATGTTTGACCAAAGGCTTGGTCACCGGGTGCTTTGCTCCCCAAGGCTGTATAATGAGACCTTTTCTACAAGGTGTGATTACTAGATATTTTGTGAATTAAGGAAGGTGTTTACACTTGTCTGTTCTTTGTACTTTTGAGCCATAGTGTCCTTGAGAGAGGAGGTCTTGCCATTCCCTGTTTTGGGTATAAAAAAAGCCTGTGGGATAAACTGGAGGCTTCATTATTGATGGACAGCTCTTCCAACACTAAGTTTTCTGTCTCTGTCTAATTATTGCTATCCCTGATATTTCTCAATCCATAGTCTCCTCATACCAAGAACCGTTCCATAGTCGGGTGGGACCCAACAGTAAAGATATTCATTTGTGGCTCCCCAGTTTAGGTCTGGGGATGGAGCTCACTGGGCAGTCTGACTAAGCATGCTCAGACACTTGGGCTTCATCCTCAACATTAGACATACAATGCAAATGCACCTGTAAACCCAGCAGTCAGAAGGTCAGGAAGGTCAGAGATTCAAGATCATCCTCAACTACATAGCAAATTTGAGTCTGGTCTATATGAATAAATAAATATAAATAAAGTTAATGGTTTAGGTTTAAACAGAACCAATAAACACTCGGTGCAGAAGAAGGCAACATAGAAAATGTAGAGAAAGAAAAAAGTGAAAAGGAGTGACTTGTTGCTTCGCTAGCTTTTGAGAGGTGCAGGTTTTAGACTCAGCAGCAAGTGAGTATCTTTTGTTGCTATTGAGGGTCAGGGACCACCCAGCTTTGGGAAGGTTCTTTGCCAGAGTGTCTGAGTTCTCAGTTTAAGTCAAGTGGTGATGCCACCATTAGAGGAACAGAGAGGGTGAGTCTCCACCTGGGAAATGGAGAGGTGAGTTCCTAGAGGAGGGTACATCCCAGAGGACGGGGTGGTCCTGGGACTGGTGGACAAACAGGGTGGTTTGTTTTGAGGAAGATTTGTCTCCTCTAATACCTAGTGTTAGATATTGGTCCTCCTCCTCCCCTGACCTTAATAAACAGTTGTCTCCATTTACATCTAGGTGTCAAAGTTTCTGCTTTCTTTGGCCAAACTCTTTCCCTCCCTCCTTCCATTTTCCCCCCTTTCCCTCTCCCTTTCTTTCTTTATACATTTTCTTTCAGGTCAGGTCTCTACTCTAGACTGGCCTTGAATTCCCTATGTAACTAAAGATGACCTTGAACTCCTGATCCTCTTGCCTCTACTTCCCAAGTGTTAGCATTACAGATTTACTACTGTACCTAGTTTAGGCAGAACTAGAGATATGTCTCAGAACCTTGTATATGCTAGTCAAGCACTTGATCAACTGAGATATGTTCCAGATTTGGAGACGAATGAGGAATAATGCTATTGTACACTGTAAAAGTTTGTTACTCGGGTATTGGTTTAATAAAATGCTGCTCATTTAGTAGCCAGGCAGGTAGAATAGGTGGAGTGACCAGACTAGGAGAATTCTGGGAAAAGGGAGGGCAGAGAGCATATTCCAGCCAGACACAGAGGAAGCAAGATGAGAATGCTGCACTGAAAAGAGGTACAAAGCCATGTGGCTAAACATAGATAATAATTATGGGTTAATTTAAATGTAAGAGCTAGATAGTAATATGCTTGAGCTACTGGCCCAATAGTTACTATAATACTAAGCCTCTGAGTCAGTTGTTTGGGAAACAGCTACCAGGTATTTGAGAGTTTCTGGCCCAGACAGAAACATCCTACTACAGACAGAATTCTATGGTAGCTCAGTTTAGCCAAGAACTTACGATCCTCCTGCCCCATTCTCCTAAGTGCTGGGATTATAGGCATGAGCCATCATACTTTACCAACATAGAATTTCAACATGTGGGAACCTGTAGTGAGTTTTTTCTGTCTCATCAGCCAGCTCCCAAATAATGATATAGAGACTTCTTTTTTTAATTATTTAACTTTTATTTTATGCACATTAGTATAGACATGATTTACAGACAGGTGTTAGCTGCCATGTGGATGTTGGGAATTGAACCCAGGTCCTCCTTAAGAACAGCCAGTGCTCCTAACCCCTGAGCCATCTCTCCAGCCCGAGACTTCTTATTATGAAAGCTCAGCCTAGAGTTTAGGCTTGTTCCTAACTAGCTCTTAGAGCTTTAATTTATATTGTTCTATGTTCTACTATCTGACTTTCTAACCTTCCATCCTTCCTTCCATCCTTCCTTCCTTCCTTCCTTCCTTCCTTCCTTCCTTCCTCTCTGTCAGGCTGTCTCTGTCTCATTGTCATCTCCTCCATGCCTACATTCCTCTTCCTTTCCCTTTTTCTCTCCCCGGAAGCCCTGTTTATCTCTCCTGCTTAGCTACTGGCTGTTCAGCCTTTTATTACACCAACAGATCATCACACAGTGAACATATATCCCACAACAGGAACCAACAATGAACTAGTTCCCATGTAGCCTTGTCTACCTGTAGGCTAAGATCTGGAAACACAGGGTTAGCAATGGTGAAGGACTCACTGAGTGTTACACAGTCAGTTGCTGGCAATACCAGACCTTAGGCACAGGTCTTCTGATTCTGATTTATGTCCTCTCAGGCTAGCTGTCTACTTCAGACAAATAGGAAACATGTTCTTAGCCAGCATGAGGTCGATCGGGAGTTGGTACTTGTAAACAGGTACTTAGTCACCCTAATTTCACACCCCTAATAATTAAGAGTTGAAATTTATTGAGATTTTATGATGTGGTTATTATGTGCTAGCAATTTTATAGTCATTACTTCATTTAATTTCTGCAGTTAACCCATGAAGGACATGCTATTAGTCTAGGCTTTTCAGATGAACTTGAGACATACAGAAATGGGAGACAGCTCAGTCAGCAAAGTACTTCCTTTGCACACAGGAGACCCTAGTTTGATCCCTAGAACACATTAAAAAACAGCAACAATAACCAAAGACAATATGTGCTTGTAACCCAGCACTGGGAAGGTGGAGTTAGATATTCCTAGAGCTGACTGGCTAAACAGCCTGGCCTAGTTGGTAAGTCTCAGGCCAATGAGAGACCCTGTTTTAAAAAAGAGAAAAAAAAATGTGGCTTTCTCCTGTACATTAACCGGTTGTCTTACACCTTCCACACGCATGTGAGTATATATATGTATGTGCATACACTTGAACATATGTACATGCATATAAAAAAGAGGTGAAGTATGTCACCCAGAGTCACACGGCCAGTATGTAATAGCATGAGAGTGATAATTTAGTCTGTTTAGTGTAAAGCTCCAGTTTGAAACCATTAGATTAATACGTAATAGGTCTCACTATGTAGTCCTGGTTGTTCTTGAGTTCACAGAGCTTTGCCTACTTCTGCCTGAGATTGAAGGTGTGGGCCACCTTGATGCTGGGCTACAGACAATATTTAAGCATCTTCTTTCTTCATAGTGTACTATTTTAAATTAATCCATCTAGGATGGAAAGTCACAGCGGAAAGCAGTAGTTAACGTGCTCTGGCATCTCCTAGCCTCCCTGACAGCTTGCTCAATTCCAGGCTGCTGCCCTGTTCTCCAGAGGTTCTGCTACAGGAGGCTGGGAATGGATCTGGAGGACGTCTGGTTTCAAGCATGTTCTCCCATGTGCTGCTGCTATGGTGCTACTTGTCCTACACTTGTGCCACTAATTTAAGGAATCAAAGACAAAGAAAAAAAAGACTGTTAGTTGAATTTCCTTGGCCTGGGTTTCACTTTCATGTAAGGATTTAGGAATAAAGTTTTGTCCTTGGAGCCAGCGATTATTCTTGTGAAGAAGAAATATTTGTTCTGTTTAATCTCCGAGGGTTGCAGAGGGGTTTTAGTTGGGGTGCATTGTTGAGAGGGCTAAGGGCTGTTGATAAGCAGAGGCTGCTACAGAATAAACAAAAGGATTCCAGGCCTTTATCTGTCCTGTTTACCCCAGTTTGGAAGACTGAGGGTTCTGGGTAAGAAAAGGCAAGCGCCTAAACTTAGGTCACATGACCATTCCATCAATCACTATGGTGGAAGGAAGGAATACAATATTCTGATTGGTCAAGCCCGAGTCACTTGCCCCTCCCAAGCAGAAAGGAAAATGAACTCCTGGGAAACAGATTTCCAGAGGAAGATGTGGGGAGAGGTGGGGAGAGGTGATGGCACCCTGAAGAGGGGGAAATGGACGCCAGGTGGCCAAAGCAGCCACACAAGGCCACCTTCCTAGTTGCGAAGAATCTTTCTTTTTTTTTTTTTTTTCTTTCTTTCTTATTGATTGATTGATTGTAACTTTCCTGTTCCACAAGCTTGCCTCATCCAAGAGCTAATAAGCAGAAAGAGATCTGGGCCAGAGCTTTGGGTTCTGTCCTGATCCTACCACAGATGTCCTTTTCAAAGCCTCTTGCTTTTCTTTTTCCTTGTGACAAAGTGACTGTGGGGAACTTCTGTGGGACCTTGCAACCCTGTGAAAAACTGAGGTTCTGGTCAATGTCACAGGCTGGTATATCACACAATACAAATGAAAGTAGCTTTTTCAGAACATGGGTGATAGCTACCATGGAATGATGTTCCCTGATAGAAAGTGCCTTGATCTTGGCACTGGATTCCTGACTTAGTTGTGGAGCCCTCTTGCTGTGCAACAGGGGTAGATCAACTTAACCTCTCTGAACTTACTTTGTGAAATGGAACTCGTGATAACCTAAGCCTTGGTTAGGCTGGTTCTCAAAGGTTGAGAGATTGAAATGAGGCAGTGGGTGTGTGTGAAAGTTCTGTGTAAGCCCCAGAGTGCTAGTGAGTAGAGGGCCTAATGGTACAGGGACACCCTGATTCCTAATTCAGTGAGGTTCAGGGATTCACTACACCTAAGAAAGGTTAGCACCCTAAACCGGGAGAGCCTAAGATGTGACTCAGTTGGCAGAATGCCTAGCTAACACGCACAGGCTGAGCATGGTGGTACATGCCTATACCCCCAGCCTGAGATGTAAGACAGGAGAAAGAGGAGTTCAAGGCTATCCCTGGCAACATAGGGAGTTTGAGGCCAGCCTGGAATACATGAGTACTCCTATCTATAAATGAATGAACCTTGTTATTCTACAGAGCAGTGGCATGCTAGGTGGTAAACTGAGGCACCTGGGATCAGGATGAAGACCAGAGATCATTGATGGCCTCTAATCACTCAGAAAGAATCTATCCTGGGTTCTCAGCCTGGGACAAATGGGAGAGAGGGCACAGGAAGTGAGGCTCAGCTCTTTTGTGACTATGCTGTTCTCCTAGGGGACCTCTGGACAGAGCCTCCCCTGGCCTTTTCAGGTATGTGGTGGAAGCCATATGCACTGTGAAACAGTTATGTCAAGTTCATCTTTAGAATGAGTTTCACGACCTGTCTCTACCCCTAAACATGTTTTGTTGTATTTTTTAAAATGTCATCTGCAGCCATCGAGTGTCCTCTGCCCCTGTTCCCCAACATACACACTGTGTTATCAAATCCTGTCTGGTTCTTTCTAAAGCACAGTTCACTTTGGCCCACTCCCATGCTAACACTCTGTCCAGTTACCTAACTCTAACTATTTGGGGTTTTGTCCCCCTCCATCCCAGAATCTATGCACCAACTGTTGTAAACTTTCTCACATGCAGATATAATGTCATCAACACCCTTCTTACATTTCAAAGGCTCCTGGGTACATCTGGAATGAACTCCCTAGTCTCCAGTGTGGTCACAGAGGAAACCCTGTGGGTCTGGCCACGCCCCTCGCTGCCTGCTGCTCCAGTGCTAGTCCCTATTCAGTTTATGAACAAGCTAGTTCCTGCACACTGAGCTATGCTGACGTGCGAGTAGCCCTTCTTTCTTCATATAGCTGAAGAAGGGCCCTGTGTTTCAAAGAAGCCTTCCATATCACCTCTTCAAGTGGCATCCCGCCCCTCTTCATTCCCCCTAC
>PVIH01014363.1:0-12740 GCA_004025045.1 Sigmodon hispidus | reverse complement strand
GATCTTCTTTGCTCAAGCTTTGCTCAGTGTGATACTTCACTTCCTGTTGCCTACAGATCAAGATGTAGAATTCTAAGCTCCTTCTCCAACATCATGTCTGCCTGCACGCTGCCATGTCTCACTATGATCATAATGGATTGAACCTCTGAACTGTAAGCCACCCAAGTAAATGTTTTCTTTTATAAGAGTTACCATGGTCATGGTGTCTCTTCACATCAATAGAAACCCTAACTAGTAGGGGGTGGAGAGATGGTTCCGTGGTCACTCCTACTCTTCCAGAGGCCCTGAGTTCAATTCCCAGCAACTACATGCTGGCTCACAACCATTTGAAATGAGATCTGGCGCCCTCTTCTGGCCCGCAGGCATATGTGCAGACAGAATACTGTATATTTTATTTTAATAAATAAGTAAATCTTAAAAAAGAAAAGAAAGGGCTGAAGAGATGGTTTAGTGGTTAAGAGCACCGTCTGCTCTTCCAGAGGACCAGGGTTCAATTCCCAGCACCCACATGGCAGCTCACAACTGTCTGTAGTTCCAGTTCCAGGCAAACACCAAGGCAAATAAATTAAAAAAAAAAAAAAAAAAAAAAGAAGAAGAAAGAAAGAAAAAGAAAAGACAAAGAAATCCTAACAAGGACACTGAAGCACATACATTTACCACAGCAAGTGTTCAATCCCCACATCTAAATAAACATTGAAATTGCAAATAGTGAAAAAAAATGCATTATAATTTTTTTAACCAAATAAATAATGGACATTTGAGTTGGCAAGTACTTTTGCCCCTGAGTCATCTCCTTGGCCCTCCTTCCACTTACTCTTTCTTGGTGGTCTTTGCATTCCCTCCATGACAATTGCCAAAATTCACATTTATCAAGTGTTTGTACACTTGGTCACTGTTTAATCCATCATCTATTCATTTCATGAAGGCAGGAAACATATTTTCCTACTGTATCTCAGGACTTCCAAACTCCACTTGTATTTTTTTCTTTCTTTTTTTTTTCCCCCCATGTTGGGGTCTTGCTATGACTCAACCTATGGCTCAAGCTTCATGTGACTTCAGCCTCCTGAATAGTTAAGACTATAGGTGTGCATACTGTACATAGCTCTTCACAAAAATAAAATGAATAAAAGAAAAAGAAAAAAATTGAAAATGGGGCCTATGTAGTTCAGACTGGTCTTGAACTTGATAGGTAACTGAAGATAACTTTGAACTTCACATCCTCCTCCTTCTTTCTCTCAAGTACTGGGGTTACAGGATGTGTGTGCTCATGAACTCAGTCTATGTGGTGCTAGGGAGTGGGTCCAGGGTAAGCGCTCTACACCTAATGATTACATCTTCAGATCTTCACAAGTATCTTTTGTGAAAAAAAAAAAAAAAGCATTTGCAAGATTAAAGGCATTGTTTCTTGCCTTCTTCAGAAGATATCCCCAGGCCTGTGAACCAGTATAGCAAGAGCTTTCTGTCCCCCCAGAAACTCTCAAATACCCAGCAGCTGATTCCCAAATAAGTAACTCTGAGGCTTAATATTATATAGTAGCTGCTGGGCCAGTAGCTCAAGCATATTAACATCTAGCTCTTACACTTAAATTAACCCATAATTCTTACCTATGTTTAGCCACTTGGTGCTTTTTCTCACTGCAGCATTCTCATCTTGCTTCCTCTGTGTCTGACTGGTAACTGCTTCTCTGCCTTTCCTCTTCCAGAATTCTCCTAGTCTAGTCACCCCGCCTATACATCTTGCCTGGCTACTGACCAATTAGCATTTTATTAAATCAATACAAGTGACAAATCTTTAGAATGTACAAGAGCATTATCCCACAGCAAACCAGTCATAGAGGTAGAGAGGACAACCCTGGCTCTCTTTCTGGCCTTATACGTGGCTGTCCCTGGCTGAAGGGGCAGTTGAGAACCCTTTTTCTCAGCCCTCCACAGTGGCTTATGTGACTGGCTGTGTCCCAGATTCTCAGGGCCTCTAACCCTCTGCTGTAGCCTTCTGCTAACATATGGTCTAAGAGTCTGGACCTTTAAATTCTTCTAAAACAGATTTCATGGGAAAGGGTCTGATAAATTCAAAAATCCTGAATTTGGGGCTGAGATAACTAAATGTATTTGCAAAAACCTACAACCTGAGTTTGAGCTCCAGATCCCTTGGGGAAGGAGCTAACTCATTCCTGAAAGTTGTCCTCTGACCCCCACATGCTCTATGGTACACCCCCCCTCCCCACATTTCTCACAAACACAAGTAAATAAGAAACACTGAAATTGTGAATGGTGAAAACACTACAGTTTTTCTCACCAAAGAATTAATTAACACTGTGATGGACAAAACATTTGGGTAATATTTCCTGGAGTACTGAAAGCATAATTTTCAAGGCTCAAAACAACATGAATATGTGAGTTCCCTTTTAAAATCAGTAAGAGTTTGAACGTTGCAGAGCACCCAGACAAATGTAAAAAGTCTTCAGTGCCTGGGTCACACCCTAGCTGGGTCACATAGCCAGGAGATTGGTTCAGGATTCCTGAGCTGTCTGTTCACTGTTGTGGACACCGCAGCTTTCCGGAGATCTTCCCTTCAACATCTGATGGATACTTCTTGCAGGTAGCCAAGGCATGCCAGGCATTGGAGGAGCATACTGCCACTTTCCCAGACATTTCCTTTAAGTGCTGTGGTTTCCAGTGAAGTTCGCTGACTCAGAGCAGAGCCAAGTTTATTTTATCTGGTAGCTGAAGGAAGTAAGGAAGTTGTTTTTGTAAAACTCTCTATAAGGTAAACATGAGATACTCTTTCATTCTGTTTACAGGACACATTGGCATGGAGGGAGTTTTGTTGCCACCACAGGCTTCTGTTTACCTGTCCTTTACACACACCTTCAGCAAAAGAGGCTGCTGCTACCAGGCCCAACCTTCCATCTTTGGAAGGAGGACCAAAGCCTGGAGAAGAACTGTGACCCAGGGTGGTGACTGCAGGAGAATGGGAGGGGTTACTGGCTGACACTTCCTGTAGGCTGCCAGAGGAAACTCCACTCCACTTGCCAACTCCTTCAGTTAAATATATTTATACGGAGTTGTCGATGTGCTTATGCATTTCATTTTTTTTTTGAAAAAAGCAATATAGTCTTACAACTTAAAAAAAATATGTGAAAGTTTGTGGCTAGGGGAAAAGAAACCCACCCAAAACAAAAGACTCTTTTATTATTTCCAAAATAACCACTTCCCCTCGCTGGAAAAAGTCAGAATAACTAGTGTGCTGTTTGTTTGTGTCCTGGCAGAAATAGTTTGTATAAACAGTGGATATGCATGCATCTTCACTCCTCTGTAGTCTCTCTCATCCTTTAAGATGCCTGTACCCTATTCTCTACCGCACTTTTCCAGTTACTATAGCCCAGGGACCATTCTTTATTGCTTCACGGGGAGTTTTGTCTTTATAGATGTGCATAGTATCCCTAGTGCACGAATGTATCATAGTTCATGAAGCCAATCATGTCAGGTTCCACCTCATACTCTCATTCAAAGTCCCTCTGAAAGAACCAGAGTTTGGTTCTTACACTCATGTTGGTTTACAACCACTTGTAACCACAGATGCAAGGGAACTGACACCTCTGGTCACCGAGGGGCACTCACATTCACATTTACACACCCACATGTGCATGCACACACATACATTTACACATAATTAAAAAAAAAAACAGTCCCTCTGAGACCAGACTGTGTACATTCAATACACACTAACTATTCAGCTCTGCAAATTTTGCAGTGTGCCTAACACTGGAGACACAGGAGGGACATCTTTGGACCTGTCTTTTCAGGGGTGCAGAACCCAAGTAAAGGAACAAGGCATTTGAGGGAGTGGTGAATGTGGAGGTGATGTAGTGGAACATGTGGTGCTGTGTCACTGGCATCCAGAATAACTCCTAGATAATGGACATCTCTTGGAATAACCAAGCTGTCCTAGTTGGAGGTAGAGGGATGGTACCAGAAGAGGCAAAACCAAACTCAGTCCTTTGGATTCCTGGGATTTTATATTATTGTTCGTTTGAGACAGGTTCTCTCTATGTAGCTTTGGCTGTCCAGGAGTTTGCTATAGAAACCAGGCTAGCACCTGCTACTATGGATCTGTGTCATTTTAAAATACTTCAGCCTCTGTTCCCCATCAGTTATTTGCCTAAATAGCAGCACTCAGTTTTATAGGGGTGAGGGATGTCTAAAGACATTCTCTCTCCCCCTCCCATTACCCACTCTCTTTGTTTTTACAAAAAAACAAACTTTTTTTTTTTTTTTTTTTTTTTTAACATCAGCCCCAATTAGGCATGCCTCTCCTGCTGTCTGAAGATAGATCTCAGAACAGTGATGGCCTGGGTGGCCTGGCAGGCCTTGGCATATATGACTCAAGCTAACTGAACCCAGAGTTTCCCCCCCCTCCAAGTAGCCTTCAGCCTTCAAAAACTGTGTCTTGTAGGTGCCTATGGCAGTTCAGCTGAAGGGCGGGTGACCGTTATCCTTCATTGCTCTCAACCATGTGCTTCAGATGCATGAGTAGCCTCAAGGCTCTGTGAAAGAATGTGTGACTAGAAGCCTAAGTGTGTTGGTTGGGAATCTATCTTTCCTTCAGGAATGGTGTTCAAGACTTGGACCCATCAGTTCAGCATTAGCACTGACCAATAAGGCAGAAGCCTCTTCTGGACCAAATAATGTGTCTTCTAATCCTGGGGCAACATATACTTTGCTGCTCTGTTTTCCACTGCAGGACAGACAATTCTTTACTGATCTTGATTTTGAAATCCTTCCTTGGGTCATACAGTGGGTAGGTAAGGTGCTTGCTGTACAAACATGGATATCTGAGTTCAGGTCCATATTCCTCATGTAAAAGTAGGGGACAGTATGCCTGCCACTTCAGAACTTGTTGGGGGAGAGCAAGCAGATCTAGGAGTCTTTCTGGCTGCCAGTTCTTCATACTCCAAGCTCAGTGGGCAACTTTATCTCAAAAAATAAAGTGGGATAGAAAAGTAGTGAATGATCGAAGAAAATGCCCGACATTAACCTCTGGCCTCCACACACGTATCATGGGCAAGTGCACCAGCGCATAATCACACACACACACACACACACACACACACACACACACACACACACTTTCATCTTTCAAATCCCAAATCAAATATGCCTTGTCTATGAATTCTCCCCTCTTCTATTAACCCTTAGGGTGATAGTAAGCATCATCCTTTTCCCTGCAAGGTCTTCTGGGGTAGAAACTGTTCTGTTCCCTGAGCCTGCACTGCAGAGCATTGTCCGTAACAGGCCCACAGTGAACACAGCTGAGCACAGAGTTCAAGCACTATCCCTGACTTGCCCTGACACTGCATAGAAATGCGTGCTGGCCGAGCTTAGCAAAGGGCAATTAGCACACTGTTGTTGCTTGACATTGCTCTAGTGGGTCTATTTTTCGCTGAAGCCTACACTGTCTTGTTTTCTATTTTGGGTCCCATTTTACCAGAATGATTAAACTAAAGGGAAATCATCAAAAACCACAACAGAGCCCTATGGGGTGGAGGAAGGGCAGAAATGAACATGTGGGGTTTCAGGGATGGTGATAAAGGAAATGGGTGTGTCTTATAGATGGGGTGGCCCCAGCTAAACCTGGACCAAGAAGCAGATGCAAAACAAGACCAGATGGCAGAGCGTTCAGAGGAACAGAGTCCAAATAACTTCACCCTGGGAACCAGTCAGCTACCCTACTTGTTAGAGAAGGAAGCCAAAATTGTTCGAGAAGGTTTTTTTTTTTTTTTTTTTTTTCCTGGAAAGAATACTGAACAGAAATTCCAGCTTGATCCCGCCCTCTCTGAGGGTTCTTTGAGACTGAATGTGAATTTTTTCTCTTTCTGGAGAAGAGAAACCCACTGGGTGCATTCCGTTCCAGAGGACTGCTGGGAGGGAGGATGCTGGCCTCTCCAGTTCTTCCCCTTGGTGGAGGAGCTGAATGCAGACACTAACTTGTACTGAGTCTGGTCCCAAATGGGGCATATCTAAAAGCTCTGCAGTGCTGAAAGACCTGCAAGGAATAAGACGCCCCAGCACCCAGGGAGTCATACAAACACAACATGGCTCAGGGGAGGGGTTCACCAAAGGAGAGGCAGGAGACTTGCTTCTTCTTGAAGCTGCTGCTGCTGCTGTTGCTGCTGCAGCCAGCCAGCGTTGTACTAATTAATCCCCTCCACCAGGGTGGGTGGCCCCTACATGGGCTCCATGTATCCCATACCCTGTCTGTCCTTCAGAGATGTGAAGCAGAAGGTACTTCAAACCGACATGTGCTGTTAAGCATAAAATACACTCTGAATTTTAAAGTCTTCCTATGGAAAAAGAAAATGAAATACCTATTTTATAACTGTTATGATAATTACATGGTGACCCGGTAATATTTTATAAATACAATTTTAAAGAAAAATTGTGTTTTGCTGGGTATTGTGGTACATGTCTTTAATTTCAGTAGTTGGGGTGGGGTTGGGGGCAGAGGCGAACAAATTTCTTTGAGTTGGAGCCTAGCCTTGTTTACAGACTTACCTCTAGCTAGGACTACATAGTGATACCCTGTTGAAAAGGACAGAAAGAGAGATTTAAAAGAAAGTCTGATGTATATGCACATGTATTAGAGGAAGGGGGGGTTAAAAGTCAACTTTAAGTATTGTTTTGTTTTGTTATTTTGAAACAGATTTTCTCTGTGTAACTCTGCATATTCTGGAACTCACTCTGTAGGCAAGGCTGGCCTTGAACTCACAGAGATCTGCCTGCCTCTGCCTTCCTAGTGCTAAGATTAAAGGTGTGCACCCCCACACCTGGCCTTAAATCTTACTCTTCAGGGAATAACTGCCTTGATATTGACCATGTCTTTTACTGGCCTGGATTCA
Organism: Sigmodon hispidus; assembly: GCA_004025045.1. Lineage (NCBI taxonomy): Eukaryota > Metazoa > Chordata > Mammalia > Rodentia > Cricetidae > Sigmodon > Sigmodon hispidus. The sequence goes on along the minus strand of PVIH01014363.1, from coordinate 5,841 downwards.
CCTAGCGAGGCTGGGGAGCCAGTGAGCTCTAAGGATTGCCTAGGGACATCTTCTCAGTCCTGGGATTGCAGCTGCCTACCACTGCTCTTGGTTCTGCATATGAGTCTAGGAATTGAGCTCAGGTTCTTGGGTTTACAAGGCAAACCCTTTACTGACTAAGCTGTCTTCCCAAACTAAGAGAATATATCCTTAGATTTTATTTTACCTGTTTCTTTTCTAATTTTTGACTGTCCTAAATTGAGATTAGCCATCTATTTTATAGACATTCCTTGTAATAACTGTGGTGGAGGAGCTTGGAAATATTGAGCTTTCTCCAAACTGCACAGCAATATCTTCCTAAGATGCTGGTTGCCAGGCAACCTGTAGCCTTTTCTAAGGCCAAGACCCCCTATGCCTGTTCTTCTAGCCAACCATCTCCCTGTGCTTGTAGGCTGGCTTGGTGATTCACTAGATTCCGACTAAAACTTTATGAGTGGATCGACGAGAAGAACCTCAAGGAATCTTCATCAACTCGCTAGCTATTCTTGACTCTCAGAGCTCCATAGAAGGGTAGAAGACGGGTTCAGAGCCCTAGGGAATGGAGTTACAAGTGGTTGTGAATGACCTGATATTGGTGTCTGGAACCAAGCTCAGATCCTCTGGAAGAGCAGTATGTGCTTTTTATTAAAGAACCATTTCTCCAGCCCCACCCCATTAAAAAATGCATCATTTCATTTGACCAATCATAAAAACCTAGGAGGTCATAGGAAAGAGACTCTGGTACATTCACCATGCCAAGAGATGGGCTCACTAACCTCTAGTTAGTATTTCCCACTGTCCCCCTAAATGATGGGGCTTCAGTGTTCTTTCTACATTTATTATTTTTTAAATCATGTTTTGGGTACTCTACAGTACACATGTTCTAGGAGCTGGGTGTTTAGCATGGAACAAACCAGAGTTTTGTATTTATGGAAAAGATAACCTTTAAGTGAGGAGTTACACAAGATGCAGCATAGATTGACTAGAAATCATCCATGGCAGGGATGTGCTAAGGAGAACATAAAGGTCAACTGTGGACCTTGAATACAGTGGTCTGGGAAGGCTGCTCTGAGCACATGATACTGAGTAAGCCTTAGGGAAATGAGACAGTGAACTCTGAGGGATACACAGAGGAACGCCTGCTAGGGTTCTCAGAGCATTCGGCCCAAAGATCTGACTTGCTTTGGGCAGTAAGGAGGTCAGGGGGAGAAGGTGAGGCCTCCCGTGGAGAAGAGACACATTGGGGTCGTGCAGGCTATCAACCTGTCTTTGGGCACCACTCTGAGTGACTTGGGGCACTTGGAACGGGATGGGCTAAGGCATGATGAGCTGACCGACTTTACCACAGGATCAGCGGGAGGAAGTTGGGGGACGTCAGATGACAGCTTTAATTAGGGCTAACATGAAAGGACATTTGCTACCAGGGTGGTCAGGGTACAGAGGGCTGATTGGTCGGGAGCTGCCTGGGTGGCCTTCTAGGTTTTCATTTCTTTCCCACAGTGGAGGCAGCAGAGCTGTTCCTGAGGCTAAGGCAGGGACAGCTGGCTGGCTCTGTCCACACCCTCACTGTTTTCTTCTGTCTCCCAGCTGCCACCAAGCCCCTCTGGTCTGCTGGTTCACTCAGCTCTACTCATCTCTGGTGTTCACTCTGGGGATGTTACTGCCCACCCTCCAATTGGTTTCTTGTCATTATTCAGCTACCTGCCCCGATGTCATCCCTCAGACACCACAGTCTAAGTAGCATCTAATGCTGCCAGTGTCCATTATGACACCCTGTTTGATAACTTCTTGGTGGTCGCCTTTATTTATTTGTTTGCTTACTTCTCTACTGTGGAGACATGGTTGGGGTCACTGCTGTGTCTTCATTGACTAAGGCAGGGCTGTGAGGATGACAGAATAGGCAGTACCCAAAGCAATAAGCCACAAGCCTGTCTGTCTAGCCTTTAACTGGAGCTAAGGATGCATAAGGCATGGATCTCGACTCAGTTGACTGTGTTCATTTGCTTCCTATGGTGACCTTGGGCAGAATTCTTCAAACCTCAGTTTTATCATTCATAAAATGGAGATAATCTACACACTTACCTCAAGGGGATGTTATAAGAAATGATGACAGAGAGCAAAAGGAAGGGATTGGTCCTGTGCCCAAAACTGTTATGATTATTAACAAACTTCCTATGTATATTATTCTAATTTTATTGTGTAATATTTATGTTTGATTTTTCAAGACAGGGTTTTTCTGTGTAGCACTGGCTGACCTGAAACTTGCTCTGTACACCAGGCTGGCTTTGAACTTATGGAGATCCACCTGCCTCTGTCTTCTGAGTGCTAGTATTAAAGGTGTGCACTACCACCACCGTCTATTGTCTAAATTTTTGAGCTCTGAGGCTGGAGAGATGGCTCAGCCCCCCAAATCGATAATTTTAAAAATATTACTAAATTATAAACATAATTTAATGTTTATCTTTATGGTTAAGATGAATGGTTGCTTGCATAATTAATGTACAACCTTATCATATTATACATATTAAAGATGTGCAGCTCTTTGTGCATAATTATATTCAATAAAAGTATTTTAAAATAAGTGCAGTAAATAGGAAGAAAGAGATGAAATTTTAAAAGATTTATTTACTTGTGCATGAGTATTTTTGTCTGCATGTGTGTATGTGTATCATACGCTTGCTTGCTGATGGCAGAGGTCAGAAGAGAGTGTCAGAGCCCTGGAGCTGGAGAGATAAGTAGTTGTCAACCAGCATGTGGGTGCTGGGAACTCAGCCTGGGTCCTTTGCAAGAGGCTCTGAAACACTGAGTGTTATCCCTCGATGTTTGAGTGTTTTTAGACTGTGTGATTTTCCCTAGCATATACTGCTTAAATTTTTCTCTTGCTTCTAACTGGGTATGGTGGCATGTACCTGCAGCCCCAGCTACTTGAGAGGCAAAGGCTGGAGAATCTTGGGTTCCAGGTAGGCCTGGGCAATTATGTTTTGTCTTTAACTTTATTCTCCTCTTTTCATATGGCTTCTCACAACTCAGGATAAAGTTTTGTTCACCTAAGACAGCTCCTGAGAGTCCATGCATGTCCTTCTCTTGCTGAAAGACCCCCCTCTTCTGTCTGATTCTGTCTTAAGAATTTTAGAATCTCAGTATTTTGTTGAACATTCTTTTTAGAGGAGGGTAATGTGTGGGCTAGAGAGATGCCTGGTGGTTCAGAGCACTGGCTGTTCTTGTGGATCTTGGTTCAGTTCCCAGCTCCCGCATGGCCATTCACAACAGGTCTAAGGGACCTGACATCCTCTGCTGACCTTGAAGGGTCCCAGACATACACTTGGCGCACACACATATACCCTGGCAAAACACACATAAAAGAAAATAAATACACCTTTTTTAAAAAGGAGAGCAAAGTAGATTCAACCCTACTGAAGATTAAAGTCAAATGACATGAGCTCGTCTTTGCTGCCTTCCGCTTTCTGGCTGGAGTGAGGAGCAGCCTCAGTTGATGGATGCTGACAGGGAGAAACCTCACTTCTGTTGTCTAATAACTCGGGGATGAAAGATGCACATGGCTCTTAGCACAGGGCTCGCCATGCACACAAGCATTTGAACCAAAGTTTGGATACCCAGTATCCACCTAAAAAGCAGGACATAATATATATTTCTTACCTGGGGCGGTGAGGACAGGTATATCCCTGGGCTCATTGGCCATCTAGTCTGGCTAAGTTGGTGAGCTCCAGGTTCAGTGAGACCCTGTCTTAGGAAATAAGGTGGAGAGCAGTTGAGGAGTTGGCCTCCATATATACACAGACATACACACCTGAATGCACATACATATATGTATGAATATGTACCTCTCTCTTACACACACACACATACACACACACACAATCAAGCATCACTTAACCTTAATAAAAAGTCCCAGGAGTGTGATTATTGGCCTGTTTTAAAACTGTTCAAAATGCTTGTTTATATAAATAAATGCACATGTATAATAATTTTCTATATCATTAGCATACCTTTTTGGTAAACACATGATGTTTTGCAAACTCAAAAACATCTAAGCTTTTGTGGTGTGACTGCCAAAAGTGTACAGTATGAATGTAGTCATTAGGGAAATACCCAATAAACCCAGATGGAGCAACTTTCTGCAAAATCCTCTTCTAAATAACAACCCAACAACTCAAAGACAAAGAAAAACTTAGAATCCACTCCAGAGTGCAGGTCAATAAAGAGAAAACACTTGAAGATAAGATTCCTCTGCTACTGCAGTGGGGTTATGGAAATAACTTGAGACATTTGGATAAAGTCTCACAGTTGAATAATAAGGTGGCCTCACTATCAAAAAGTAGAGAATATAACTATCTCAAATGATTCAAATTTGGAGTGTGTGTAGGAGGAAGGGAGGAGGGAGGGCAGGAAGGAGGGATGGAGAGAGGGAGGAAGAGAGAAGGAAAATGATAAATCAGTAACTGTTATCAGTTGGGGAATCTGGGTGAAGAACTTATGTAATTGTTTTGTTTTTGCAATTTCTTTTTAAGTCTGAAATAATGTCAAAATAAATTAAAACCTGCAAACTTTAAAATGTCCTCAATGAATAGGATAGACACAGATTTTTGAAATATAAAAAATAAGACAGACTTTTTGTTTTTCCTCCTCATTTGTTTTGTAAACCCGGCTCTCAGTGCGGAATTGTTACTGTTTCTACATCCATCTGATTTGAGGCTGTAGCCAATAGGGTCCAGGGTTTCAATAGAGGGCGCTGCAGCACTGCAAAGCCTACGCCTCAGCACAGTGCTGCGGTCTTTGGGGCTCACCACTAAATGAGGATTCTAAAGTGTTAACTAGTAGGATGGTGGCGCTGAGATTCTCAGAGCTGAACTGTAGCTACAACTTATTTTACAAATGAAGTGGCTAAGATGCAGAGAGTGAAACGTTGCTCTAAGCCATCACCGCAAGCAGCATCCCCTTCTGACATGGGAGCACAGGTGGAATTTCTCCAAGGTTTTCCTAGGTTCCCAACCGTCCTGCGTGTTCTGGGTGCAGTACCTATTTAATCATATGCCTCCACTCACTTTTATTTCTGAGTTGAGATCTGGTAAGTCAGTACCTTGTCTGGCGTCGCAACAAACAAACAAAAAAGAAAAGAAAAGAAAGAAATTCTGGCTGTACGTACAGCTAACTTGGCTTTCCTCAACATAGATCTGCCTGGGAATTTTCTTTGAGAGAACTCACCACATACAGGGGAAGCAGGACACAACCATCAGAATAAAGGGAACTGAGAATCTCCTGGTGGATACACACTTGCAAACAAGATGCCCAGGAAAGAAAGTTGTTGGGACTGAGGGAGGCAGAAAGCAGGGTGCAAGGTATAGCCATGCAGAAAGGGGCCTATGAAATCAGGAAAGTTGGGCTAGGGAGATGGTTTGGGGGTAAAGGTGCTTGGTGCCAAACTTGACAGCCTATGTACCGTTCCTGGGAGCCACATGATAGGAGAGAGCTGCTTCCACAAGTTACACTTACTCTTCACACTTACTGTGGTACACATACACACACATTACACACACTCACACATGGACACACACATGCACACTTATGCTCTCACACACAACACAATGTAAAAAATGAACAAGGTAGTTTGAAGACAGTGAGAAGGCAGATGTGGAGAGAAAATAAAGAAGGGGAATAGAGCAGGAAAGCTCACTGAACAGGGCCGTGGGTATAAAAATCACGGCTTCTTTCCTTCTTTCTAGAAGCTACGCTTTGTTACAGCATCTACCAGGAACACCCAGGACCTCCCCACTTCTGTCCATCTATACCCCCACCCCAGCTCTG
>PVIH01014362.1:30932-54324 GCA_004025045.1 Sigmodon hispidus | reverse complement strand
GTATCACCATCCCTGACTTCAAGCTATACTATAGAGCTACAGTAATAAAAACAGCCTGGTACTGGCATAAAAACAGACTTGTGGACCAATGGAATAGAATTGAAGATCCAGACATTAACCCAAAAACCTATGAACACCTGATTTTTGACAAAGAGGCCCAAAACATTCAATGGAAAAAAGATAGTATATTTAACAAATGATGTTGGCATATCTGGAAGGAAGTGTGTAGAAAAATGCAAATAGATCCGAGCCTGTCACCCTGGACTGTGGGTAGCTTTGGATCACAGACGTAGATGGGTCAGAAACTTCTGGCTACAATCATTGAGAAAAGGCATCATCCTGCAGAATAGAAAAATATTTTTACCAATGATACAACTAAAAGAGGGTTAATATCTAATGCATATAACATACATGAAATGTATATAAAAGCTCAAACACTGGACATCAAGAAAACAATACTACTTTTTAAATGAGGTACAGATGTAAACAGAGAATTGTCAAAAAAGAAAACTCAATGGCTGAGAGACAATGTTAAATAAGCAAAAAAAAATATAAGTAAAAGTACTTTGAGGTTCCACTTTGTATCAACCCAAATGGTGACAATTAATAAAATGTCAGATCATGAAGTCACTCATGTAAGTTAAGGGGAACACTCATCTTTTGCTTGTGGATGTGCGAACTTAAGCAGCACTATGAAATCCAATTTGGTCATTTTTCAGGAAGCTTGGAATAAATCTACCCCAAGATCCAGCTATATCTTTTACAAACATATCGCCAAAGACTTTATATTCTGCGAAAGAATCAATCACTCAACCATGTTTATTGCTGCTCTGTTCATAATAGATAGGTATTTGAAATAGTCTTGACATTTGCCAATGGATGAATGGATTAAGAGAAAAGGAAAAAAATGAAAAATATTCACAATGAAATATTATGCAGTTGTTAAGAAAACAAAAATGGAATCTTAAAATTTTGAAATAAACTGAAAGAGGTACAAAAAATTATCCTGTGTGAGGAAACTCAGAGTAAAAAATATGAAATATATCATATATTTGAGTATATACAGATGTTATTTGTTCAGTCTTTGATACACAGCCTGTAATCCATATAACCAGAGAAGTTGGTCACATAGTAAGGGACTAGGAAGGAAGAATCTCCTTGAGAATGGAAAATAGAATACATAGTAAAAAATAGATTAAAGCACGGGGTCTGAAATGGAAGTATCAAATGAAAAGTGGGGAAGAATAGAGTGAGGACAAGAATGGAGGGACAGCTAAAACTAAGAACCATTTATAGTGTCATATGATAACCTAATATAGTGGAAGTGTCTTAAAAATATATTTTATGGAAGAAATATAAGTGCACTTATTAAGTAATAGGAGAGACAAATTCACACTGGATATCTCCAATGACCAAGTATAAACTCCAGTTCTGAGACTGAGTCACATCTAATCAAGGTGTTGGATAAAGACACCCTGTAGACATCTTCAGACAAAGAAGTGTAGGTAAAAGTTTCTAAAGCACAAGTAACTCTCAAATATCAAGCAGTTGCTTTCCAAATAACTGATATAGGAGTTTAACATTACTTATAACGTTTGGTTGATAAATCAGGCTTATTACTATCAATCTCTTACACATAAATTAACCCATAATTCTCTTTTATGTTTAGCCATGTGACTGGGCATATTTTTTCAGTAAGTCACTTTCCTTTGCTTCCTATGCATGTGGCTGGCAACTCCTTACTTTATCTGCCTTTCCCAGAATCTTCCTACTCTGGTCACTCTGCCTATACTTCCTACCTGGCTACTGGCCAATCAGCATTTCATTAAACCAATTAACAAATCTTTAGAATGAATAGGAGCAATACCTCACAGTAATAAATGCTACTGCTGCAAAGAACATTGGTTTTTCTCCACAAAATCATAATAAGATCTTAATAATAAAATTGTACTCTATGTAACTCATGGAGAATGGCAAATTTGAGATGGTGCCTACATATATCCTTCATTTCTACTCACTAGTATTCATGGTACTGGGAATGTACTCTACTGTATGGAGATTACATTCTGTTCCATTGTAATAATTGCCCCACCTACTGGTTTGATACAATCACTGATTGGTCAAAGGCAGATACAACGTGTGGGCAGGGCTACTAGACTAAGAAAATATGGGAATGTCTCAGAGGATAGCAGAGATGCCACAGGGATGCAAAAGAGACAAGACAAGGCAACATCTGTAGACACAGGAAAGAAGCTTAAATGCTGCTTTGAGAAAAGGTATAGAGCTGCATGACTGAACAGAATAGAAATAATGGGCTAGTTTAAGAATAAAGAATTAGCAAATTATATGCCTGAGCCCTAGGCTGATCAGCATAGAATAATATAAGTGGCTATGAGATTATTTGGGCCTAAGCATCAGTGAGGCTGAGAGTGGGTCCAAACCTCTGGTCTAGACTGGAAAGTAAGGGCCAGAAACAACACACTACACTCTACATTGTACAAGAAGAAAAAGGCAAACACTTACTCAGCTACAAACTTGTCAATCTACAATGGAAACTTTCATATGAGATATGCTGGTACAATCATGACACAAAATTTGTTTCTGTAAACAGCCACTCTCAGATTGATTCTAAGGTTCACTCCATGAGCTGAAATTGATATCTGACACTTCTTCAGTGACCAAGAACTAGAGACTAGATATGTCATAGACATAGGAGTAAATAAATACTACTGATCTCATAAAGGAAAATACCCATAAAAATGACTTGTGAGGACATTCTTCTACATTCATTGATTAGGCTCTTTCTCATCCAACATCAGAGAAGCTTTACTCTTCAGTATATGGGAACAAATTAAGAGACATATAACTGGAAAATGTGCAAAAAGAGATTTTGAAGCACTTTGTACTAAATGGGATATCTTTACCAAATCTCTCCTCCATGTCCCAGGGAAATCAGTGGAAGAGGAAAAAGATATCTTACAAGCCAATGGTGATTAAATACCCTAAGGAAATAAGACCATTCAAAGTCAACATAACTGAGATACATATGAAATCACAGGGACTGTGTTGGCATGGACAAAGTCAAAATAGATCTTAAACAGGTGATGTCACAGTGTTGAAGTGAGAATAGATCTTAGCCCCTATTCCTAACCCCAAAGCTATCTGAAACTGACAACTGTTTACCAAGGGAAAATTAATATTCTTTAATGGAATCTCACTTAGTACATAAACCAAACTAAATGCTAGGCCCATGCCCAGCAGCATATGGCCAACACAAAATAAATTCAATAGCATTTTTGAAAGTTATTTTATCTCATATTGCTTTATCTGGTAATTTTTTTTATAACTTACGTGTTTTTTGTATATAGATTATGACTTCTAATTGTGTGTTTTTAGGGCTTTCTGCTTATGAAAATGTGTATGTCTCTGTGTCTACATGTATTATTTTCATTAGCTATTTTTCTTTGTTCTATTCTGGTTTGTTTCTATTTTATTTATTGTATTATTATTTTTAGATGAATTCTTTCTTATGAGAGAGAGTAAGTAAGAGAATGAAGTTGGGGGTTGGGGAAGTAAAAAGTATATTTGGGAAAGGAGAGCCATTAGCAGAATTTATTGTCTGAAAAAAAATTGTTTAAATTTTGGCTAAATATAAGAATGCAGGTGAAAAAAAGAAAAAAGTAAATGATACCTAGATTATTATGAAAAGTATTAAATAATAAGAGAGAAGTAGCTCTGAGGAAATTTGGAGATGAAATGAGTAAAGTTTAAGTGAGTGGTGGAATGAGAAATAAAAAGGACACAGAGGGGCTTGTTCTGAAAATAGCCATTGAGTTAAATAATAGGGGAGTCATAAGTATAAACATGGGTGAGCTAAACCCTATATATGAAGATGTATCACTGTGATTTTTTTCAATAAAAAGCTGAATGACCAACAGATAGCCAGGAGGAGGCTAGGCAGAACTTATAGGGACAGAAACGCTTAGGGAAAAAAAGGAGGTGTCACCAGCTGTACACAGAAGTAGCATGACATGCAGAAGAGGTAAAAGCCGTGAGTCATCTGTCAGCATGTAGATGAATAGAAATAGGTTAACTTAAGTTATAAGAGATAGGTTGAAACAAGCATTAGCTATAGGATGAGCTTCCATCAATAATACGTCACTGTGCTATTTTTTTTAATGAGGTGACTGCCAAAGAAAAAATCCAGCTACAAGATCTTAATTACATTAATGTGCTTCTATAAGTAAAAACAGTAAAAGGATCTAAGCTCACGTTGAGCCTTCAGCTAGAAGTCAACCTGAACTGTATTGGGCCTTAACTCAAAACAATGAAAAGTGAATCATATCATTCCATTTCTGGGTTTGATATATATCTCAGTGGGATAGTGCTTGTATAGTATGCTAAAATCTTCAGTTCTATGTCTGACACACCTCCAAAAATGTCACCTAATATAACTAGCAAAAGAAACAACAAAAATATTATAATAGTAATGAGTTCAAATTGGTTAACTATGAATACACAACTCATAACACATAATACATAAAACATCATGATGTACAAGGCCAATGAATACCATTAATGTTCAATAGAGTAATACAAAAATTCAATGTAGATACTATCTCAAGGATGAATATTTCTTCAATATAATTTAAGTGATTACTGTGGTAACAGGTTACAGATGATGATAACTTAGAACAAAAATATAATTTTACTGACATTTGACTAAGGGTTTTTCTGTATTGTGTAAGTTAGACCCAGGAATATTCATGAATAAATAGTAAATGAGAATGAAGAAAAAATAAACTACTTTAGAAAATGTTGAAGGGGATTGGGTCAGAAATATAATCCAGTTGTTGAGAGCACATTTATCTTACAGACAACCTAGAATCAAATCTCAGCACCCATTTAAAGCTGCTAGCCATCTGTAAGTATAGTTCAAAAGTATCCAATTCCATATTCTGACCTCTGTATGTATCAAGCTCACTTGTGGTCTAGATACATACAGGTAAAACAATCACACATAAAATATATCGAGAAATCCTCCAAAAAGATTAAAGTAAGTGTGAGGGTACATTCCTTTAATCAGAACATTATGAAAGGCAGAGGCAGGCAGATCTTTCTGAGTTTAATACCAGCCTTGTCTACAGAACATGTTTTAGAACAAGGGCTAAAAGAGAAACCTTGTCTCAAATAAACAAGCAAATATAAAATTAACTCTTCAGGGAGGCTGGAATCATGGTTGAGGATACACAGGTATTGTACTTAGTAATTATCACTTCTGATGATCTGAGGTCAATTTCCAGGACCCTTGTAGTGAGAGAAGAAAATTGATTCCTGCAAGTTATATTCTGACCTCAATATGAGATCCTTGAAAAGAGTATTATGCACACATGTGCATACACACACAAATGTCTAAACAAAATTGCAAAAGAAATTTAAAACTATAGAGTCAATTTCTTACTGCTTGTAAAAATGAAGAAAATTGATTATCTTCTTCATAGATAGGCTACATAAGATAAAATAGGATTATAAAATATTTTTCCAAAAAAAACTAGAAAAAAAATACATAAACTATATTAAAACTGACATTTACATAAATATTGCATAAACAACCATTCATGAATAACTTTGATAAGTGCATGAAATAATTTTTTCAGAATAGTTTTCTAACTCCAAGAAAGAAAAACTGAGTTAGTTGTAACCTACTGAAATTCAAAAAAATTGAAAATTGAAAATATTTGCAAAAAGTAAGTTTGAAGCTTGAGTATCATTTTCTAGAAATTTTATTCTAAATTCAAATAATGTATAAAAATAACCTTACAAAAACATAGTGGAACAGATTTAGTGTGAGAATACAAGTAGAACCATGGGCAAATAGGAAGGCAGCAATACTGGATGGCAAAAAAAGTAAGGCTACAGAGGCATCACCATCCCTGACTTCAAGTTATACTATAGAGCTACAGTAATAAAAACAGCCTGGTACTGGCATGAAAACAGACTTGTGGATTAAAGGAATAGAATTGAGGATCTAGACATTTATCCAAAAATCTATGAACACCTGATCTTCGACAAAGAAGCCCAAAATATACAAAGGAAAAGATATAGTATCTTTAACAAATGATGTTGACATAGCAGTGTGTAGAGAAATGCAAATGAATTCAAGCCTGTCACCCTGCACAAAACTCAAATACAAATGGATCAAAGACTTCAACATAAACCCAGCCACTTTGAACTTGATAGAAAAGAAAGTGGGAAATACTCTTCTACGAATTGGCACAGGTGACCACTTTCTAAATATAATACCAGTGGCAGAGACACTAAGACCAACAATCAAACAGTGGGATCTCCTGAAGCTTAGAAGCTTCTGTAAAGCCAAGGACACTGTCAATAGGATAAAATGACAGTCAACAGAATGGGAAATGATTTTCACCAACCCTACAATGATAGAAGATTGATCTCTAAGATATATAAAGAATTCAAGAATCTAGAGCCTAAAACCTTGAATAACCCAATCAAAAAATGGGGTTCAGAACTAAAAAGGGAATTCTCAGCAGAAGAATTATGAATGGCTGAAAGACACTTGAAAAAGTGCTCATCATCATTAGCCATCAGAGAAATGCAAATCAAAACATCTTTAAGGTACCATCAAACACTTGTCAGTTTGGCTAAGATAAAAGACACAGATGACAGCCTATGCTGGAGAGTGTGTGGAGCAAGGGGAACACTCTTCCATTGTTGGTGGGAGTGTAAGCTTGTTCAGCCACTCTGGAATGTAGTATAGCCATTTCTCAGAAAACTGAGAATCAATCTCTCCTAGGTCCCAGCAATACCAACCACTTCTGGGTGTATACCCTGAAGATGCACAGTCACACTCCAAAGGCATTAGCTCAACTATGTTCATAGCAGCATTATTTGTAATAGCAAGAACCTAGAAACAACATAGAGGCCCCTCAACTGAAGAACATATTAACAAACTGTGGTACATCTACAAAATGGATTTCTACTGAGCAGTAAGAAAAAATGATATCCTAAAATTTTCAGGCAAATGGATGGATTTGGAGAATATTCTCTTGAGTGAGTTATCACAAACCCAGAAAGATAAGCAAGAGATGTTCTCACTCATTAGTAGACTCTAAACAAAAAAAATAAAAAAGCAAAACATTTCCAAGCTCCAAACCACAACCACTGAACAGCTTGGGATCTTAAACACCTTGGACTGACACCTTGGATCCCATTTACCCCAGAGGAACACCTAACTCAGTCTTGATGTTGGGGGGAGAAAACTGAGCTTGCCAGGATTGGAGGCTGAACTAAGTAATTTTGGGACCTTGGGACCGCTTGCCCTGGAGGGGATAGGGAGATGTGGCGAAGAGAGAATGACCTGATGTGGTGATAGGGGGAAGGGACCTTGAATAAGGATACACAAGGATAGAAAATGTGACTTCTTTATTCATAATAATAAACACCAAAAAAGGAAAAAAATAAAAATATAGAAGAGGAAAATTAGATCATATAAAGTGGATTTAAAAACTGATATTTATAGAAAGGAGCTAATTATATTTATCTATTTTATATTATATATTATAAATTGGTATATGTATTTACAGCAATAACTCAGCCTTCATTCTTTTATGAGCCAATAGAAGGAAGTAGGCATAAGTAGGGTCATAGAATTTTTTCTATGCAATGTGTTACATTTTGGAAATCAGTATGTTGGTTTTTCAAAAAATTGAGAATCAACCTATCTCAAGACCCAGCAATGCCACTCGAGCATATACTCAAAGAATGCTCAATTATACCACAAAGACATTTCCTCAACTATGTTCATAGCAGCATTATTCATAGCAGCCAAAATCTGGAGATAACCTAGATGCCCTTCAGCCAAGAATGGATAAAGAAAATGTGGTACATTTGCACAATGGAGTATTACTCAGCAATTAAAACCAATGACATAATGAAATCTGCAGGCAAATGGTGAAGTTAGAAAAAAATTAACCTGAATGAGATAGCCCACACCCAAGAAGACAAAAATAGAATGTACTTACTCATAAATCTATGCCAGATGTAAAGCAAATGATAATAGTATTACAAATCACAGCTCTAGAGAAGCTAGATAACAAGAAGCACTCTAAGAGAAACTTATGTATCACCCTGTGAAGGGGAAATAGATGAGACCTCCTGTGTAAACTGGGGGCAGGGAGGTAAAGGGGAAGAGATGGAGGCATGAGGTACTGTGGTGATAGAGTTTGTGGAGGGACAGAATAGGAGAGCAATGACAAAGATATCTTGATATTGGGAGCCCTTATGGGGTTAGGAAGAAAGATGTTGCCAGTGAAATTGCAAGGAATCCACAGGATGATCACTGTTGACTAAGACTCTTAGCAACAGTGAATAGGTAGCATGCACTGGTAATCTCCTTTAATCTTATTGGTGACTGACCTACTTGCAATCATAGAACTTCCATCCATTAACTGATGGAAGCAGAGGCAGAGATCCACAGCCAAGCACTGGGCTGAGCTATGAAAGTGAAGTTGAAGATAAGGATGAGGGATTATATGAGCAAGGTGGGTCAAGATCATGATGATAAAACATACATAGACAGCTTATCTGAGCCCCTGGGAGTTTATGAAATCTGGACCAATAGCCAAGGAGCCTGCATGGGACTGTACTAGACCCTCTGCATGTGAATGACATTTGTGTAGCTTCATCTATTTGTGGGCCCCCTATCAGTGGGACCAGGATCTGTCCATATTGCATGAGCTGGCTTGTTGACATCTATTTTGTATGACAGAATGCTTTGCTTAGCTTTGGTGCAGGGAAGATAAGCTTGTTCCTGCCTCAAATTGATATGTCATGCTTTTTTGACTCCTATGGAGGCCTTAAACTTTCTGAATTGAGATGAGGAGTGTGTGGGGGAAAATAAATGGAGGTGGGGGAGAAAGTGGTAGATGGAGAGGAAGTGGAAACTGTAATTGGTATGAAAAATAAATATATAAATGCAATTAAATAAAAAGTAAATTTATTGCTATATGTTTTTATACTTACGCATCAGCCTTCATTCTATTATGCAATTTTTAAACAAAAATCCTATGATAGATCTTTCAGGACCCAGCAATATGCTTCTTAGAAAATAGATTATTTGTTTAAAAGGTATGCACACACATACACACACACATTGATCAATGGATTAATGATAAAATATGTGCAGTTTTCTGTTATTTCATCTTCAATTGTATTGATAAAAATTTCACAAATGACTATGCATTTAAAAATTCATAAAGCAAATATTGGAAGCAAATAGGCCTTTAAAAATTGTTCACATTGAGTCAGGTGGATCTCTGAGTTGGAGGCCAACTTGGTCTACAGAGCTAGTTCCAGGTCAGCTAGAGGTAAACAAAGAAAACTTTTCTCAAAAGAATTATTCAGGTCATTTGAAAGATTAAACCTCATTTGCTTGCTTAATGCCTTCAGACAATTATTTTACTTTTCTTCCAAACAAGCTCTGTCTATTTATTTGTCAGCTACCTGATTTGTTTAAATTATGTGTATTGTTCTAACTAACTCAAATACTGACATTTCAGTGTTCTTTTTTGATACTCTCCTTTATAGCAACACAAGTAAGAAAAGAAAAAAATTAAAAACCTTTAAATACTATTCCCTTCAATATAAAACGTGTTCTCTCCTGGCTATTTCTACTAGAAAAAGTAAAACAATCCACACTATAACTTAAATGCACAAATAGGTATATGAAATAAGTGTCCCAATAGAGATGCTTTCATTTTCTTTATAGAATCACAAAACAACCCATTATTAAGCAAAATTCCCATTCTACTTGTGCACAGAAAGAGCAAGCAGATAGCATTGGTCTTTCAGATGCAAGTTATATATTGATGTTTATATAGAACATTACTCTACTATCTAATGAAATTTCATTTTTATTTCTGTTATCACCTGAGTTTGTTTTGTCCATTATGTACAACATTATTGCCACAAACTATGGATATTAATTTTATCTATGAGCACCTTTTATATGAGACTGCTGTTATTCTTTCATGTGTCAATATGAAATGAATACTGCCCAAGTGATCATTTATATGATAAAAGGAAAAAAGATTTTATGCAAAATTTCTTTCAATATCACCACTGTCTAAATAAAAACCATCACAGCATTATCAAGGAGTTTCAGTTCAGTTTTATACAGAATATAACATATTCTAAACTCAAGGTAGAAAATAATCCATACAAGGTGAGGATTCATTTATTGTGACATCCTATGCTGGAATTGAAAAGTGAGAAAGAAAGAGCTAGAAAGAGTCAAACTCATACATTTTATAAGAGACCTACTGATACAGCAATCTTTGTCAGTGTTATATTGCTGTGAAGATACACTATCTCTGCAGCAAGTCTTAAAAGGTAAGTATTTAATTGGAGGTTTGGTTACAATTTTAGTTTCATGTTTTTATGTGCCATAGAAAAAATGAGAGTAAGTAAAAATAAGAAGAGTTATTCCATCATCATTGTGGTTGTTTGAATGTACTTAGCCCCTATTAGCTCATAAGATATGGAACTATTGAGAGGGTATGGTCTTGTTGAAGAAATTATATTTCTGTGAGTTATGTGTTTGAGGTCTTTTTTCTTGAGTTTTGCTTAATGTCATAGCCTAATTCTTGCCTTATGATCAAGTTAGAGCCAGTACCATATCTGCCTGCATGCTGCCATAAGGAGAGTAGACTAAACTTCTAAATTAAAAGCTGCCAATTCAATAAAATATTTTCCTTTACAGGAGTTGCCAATTGTTTGAAATTATTAAAGAATTAATATTTTTTTGTAATTTTTTTCCTTTTATTATTATTATTAACAAAGAAGTCACACTTTCTATCCGTGTATATCCTTATTCAAGGTCCTTACCCCCTCCCACCACATCAGGTCATTCTTTCTTCTCCACAAATACCCATCCCATCCCTGAGCAGGCTGCAGGCAGTCCCATGATCCCACTGCCCCATTATTGCTTAGTTCAGTCTCCACTCCTGGCAGATACAGTTTTCTCCCCCCTCCCTCAAGAGTGAGTCAGGTGTTCCTCTAGGGGGAGTGGGATCCAAGGTGTCACTCCAGGGTGTTCCTGATCCCAAGCTGTTCATTGGTTGTGGTTTGCAGCTTGGGCATGCTTTGTTTTTTTCTTGTTTGTTTGTTTGTTTGTTTAGAGTCCACTAATGAGTGAGTGCATTCCCCGCTTATCTTTCTGAGTTTGTGATACCTCACTCAGTAGGATATTCTGCAAATCCATCCATTAGCCTGCAAATTTTAGGATATAATTTTTTCTTACTGCTGAGTAGTACTCCATTGTGTAGATGTACCAAAGTTTGTTAATCTATTCTTCAGTTGAGGGACATCTAGGTTGTTTCCAGCTTCTTGCTATTACAAAATGCTGCTATGAACATAGTTGAGCTAATGCCTTTAGAGTGTGACTGTGCGTCTTTAGGGTATATGCCCAGAATTGGTATTTTTGGATCCTTGGGGAGATTGATTCTCAGTTTTCTGAGAAACTGCCAAAATGCATTTCAAAGTGACTGAACAAGCTTACACTCCCACCAACAATGGAGGAGTGTTCCCCTTGTTCTGCATCCTCTCCAGCATAGGCTGTCCTCTTTGTCTTTTATCTTAGCCAATCTAACAGGTGTCAGATAGTATCTCAAAGTTGTTTTGATTTGCATTTCTCTGATGGCTAAAGATGATTAAACAAAGCATGTAATTTTTACCAATGGCGTTTTATTTTGAATAAGAATGATTCCTATGATCTCACACATTTGAAGTCTCAGTAACAAGAGAATGGATATGTTTAATAATATTTGTAGGACTAGGAGGCATGTGTTTTTTCGGAAAAAGTGTTTCAATATAATGGCTTGAATAAATTATAACCTCATAGGGTCTTTCATTTAAACTCTTAGTTACAAGTTTGTAGTACTGTGTGAGCAGACCTAGGGGCTGTATTATTTCCATATTCAGAAGGGATATGTCATCCCCAGTTTGCTAATTGATTACTCTTTACACCCCTGTTTTATACTTGTAGTTCAAAATGTGGACTCATGTTTCTGTTGTGTACTTTGTTTATTGCCACTTTCCACTTCACAGTCATTAGCTTTTTTTGTAAATAGATCTAAACCTACCACCCAGCACAAAACTCAAATTCATGTGGATCAAAGAGATCAACATAAATCCAGCCACACTGAACTTGATAGAAAAGAAAGTGGGAAATACACTTCTACAAAATGGCACAGGTGATCACTTCCTAAATATAACACCAGTAGCACAGACACTAAGAACAACAATCAATAAGTGGGACCTCCTGAAACTGAGAAGCTTCTATAAAGCCAAGGACACAGTCAATAAGACAAAACAACAGCCTACAGAATGGGAAAATATTCCATTCCTATAAGTAACAGAAGATTGATCTCTAAAATATATAAAGAACTCAATAAACTAGAACCCAATGCCCTAAACAACCCAATCAAAAAATGGGTTACAGAATTAAAAAGAGAATTCACAGCAGAAGAATTATGAATGGCAGAAAGGCACTTGAAAAAGTGCTCAACATCTTTAGCCATCAGAGAAATGCAAATCAAAACAACTTTGAGATACCACCTTACACCTGTCAGATTGGCTAAAATGAAAAGACACAGATGACAGCTTATGCTGGAGAGGTTGTGGAGCAAGGGGAACACTCCTCCATTGCTGTTGGGAGTGTAAACTTGTTCAGCTACTCTGGAATGCAGTATGGTGGTTTCTCATAAAACTGGTAATCCATCTCCCCAAGAATCCAGCAATACCACTCTTAGGCATATATCCTAAAAACACACATTCACATCCCCAAAACATTAGCTCAACTATGTTCATAGCAGCATTATTTGTGATAGCAATAACCTGGCAATAACCTACATACTCCTCAACTGAAGAATAAATTAACAAACTGTGGTACTTCTACATAATGGAATGCTACTCATCAATAAGAAAAAAAAAGTATATTCTAAAATTTGCAGGCAAATGGATGGATTTGGAGAACATCCTCCTGATTAAGGTATCACAATCCCAGAAAGATAAACAGGTGATGTATTCACTCACTAGTGAACTCTAAACAAAAAGCAAAGCATGTCCAAGCTGCAAACCACAACCTCTGAACAGCTTGTGATCTGAAACACCATGGACTGGCACCTTGGATCCCACTCCCTCCAGAGGAACACCTAACCCAGTCTTGATTTGGGGATGAAGAAAGTGGATTTGCCAGGAGTGGATAGTGAACTAAGCCACATTGGGACCTTGGAATCTACTGCTCTTGCTGGGGAGGAGATAAGGAGATTGGGAGAAAAGCGACTGACTGAGGCAGGCTGGAGGGGAAGGGAATTTGAACAAGGGGATACATAGATAAAAATGAGACTTTATTCATAATAAAAAAGAAAAGAAAAAATACTTGACATATGAGAAAATTACCTTGATGACTTTTGAGATTTTGGTATATTTTCATGACAATTTTCAGATAACTCTGGAACTCACAGGACAGCCTTCAGTAGAATTTTGTTTTCCAAATATTATGCTCTCTAAAAAGATTCAGTTATTAAACTTATCTAAAATAACCATGGTATTTTTTCTTTTGATTTGTTCCTAGATCCAATTTGCTGTAGTACCTATTCTGATGTTCCTAAAGAAAAGACTAGAATTACTAGAAGTACTAATTACTAGAAGTACTAATGTATGTTTATATAGTAATATTTCAAATGCTTACTTCTTCATTCAAGTGCCTGTATTGATGAGGTGGCCCAATTGTGATATATAGTTTGGTTAATCTGGTTAATTTTTTGTAATTTTCTTATAATTCTCCATTCTTATTTTAAGAGTTGCTGTAATTATTTATAATCCTACAATGATTCACTAAGTATTTCGCTTTTTTACCACATTTATGCCAGCACTTGTTGCAAGTTGTTTTGTTAATCTGGGCTATGGCAACTGAGGTAGAAAGAAATATAAAAGTAGTTTTAATTTGTATTTCCTTAATTTCTAAGGGTGTTGAATACTGTTTAAAAATACATCTTGGCAGTTTTTATATCTTTTTTGTGAACTAATGTTCATACTCCATTTAAATATGTATATTTATTCTTGAAATTTTCACACAATATATTTTGATTAAATTCCATCACCTATCACTACTCCTTCACATACTCCCTTTTCCTACACATTCACCTTAGGGTTTTTTTTTACTGTGATAAAATGTCATGATAAAAAGGAAGTTGTTGAGGAAAGGATATATTTCATAATGTGCACACAGATAACACTATATCACTGAAGGAATTCAGGTTGGAAACTCAAGGCAGAATCCTGGAACCAGGCATTAAAACAGAAGCTATAGAGGCATCTTACTAGCTTGCTAGTCAAGAGTTACTCAGCCTGCTATTTTATGAAATTCAACATCACCTGCCTAAGGGTGTCACCAACACAGTAATATAGACCCTCCCGTAATGATCATTAACCAAAAACTAAGCCAAAGATAAGTGCATAGGCCATATGATGCAGGCATTTTCTTTATTCAGATTCCATTTCTCAGATAACTATAGCCTGTATGAAGTTGTATGTGGTAATATATGCCTGATGATAAGAGTACAGAGACTACTACAGATTTAGCCATGAAGGTCAGGGAGTATTGGCACATGCCTTTAAATCTACCACTAGGATGTTTGAACCAGAAAATAATATTACTGGGCAGAGAAATGTTTATAAAACTCTTACAAGATGGGAGAAGACAGGGTTTCACTTTTCAGCTGAGGAGTTGACAAGGTGAGAAGTGGCTGTAGCTTGTTCCTCTGTCTCTCTGATCTTTCAGAACTTCTCTAAATATCTGGTTCTATGTTATTATTAATACAAATTTAGATTTGTACCATCATTGCCAAAAGAGAATTGATCCCTTGTCACCTTGACAGACAGATAGATTACTATTAAATAATAGCATACATTTTATTCTGTTGTCAAGATATCATGTTAATATTAATATGACAATATATAATTCAAATTTTATAAGTCCCTCAGTCTCTAAAAATATCAATGCTTGAAGAGCTCCAGTAGGACAACAGGCAAGATACTTGTAGGAAGGCCTGCCCACCACCATCCCTAATTTGTTCCTATAGCCTACAAATTCTACTCCATTTCTCAAACTCATCAACCCCCACAACCTTAGCAGCTGCCTAAGACACAGACTCTGAGGACTTCTTTACAAGAAGTGAGAGACCCTTCTCTGAGACAGCCAGCAAAGCTTCCCTCTAGGCCTGAGCAATATGGCACAACCCATGCCCCAACTCCTCCCATTGCAGCTCCATTTGAAGAGCGGCAGAAAAACTGATGCAGTAGTCTGAGCACCATAATCTCTTATAGGATCCAGTATCCTATAAGCCCTACTTCATTCTCCAAACCACCCATTTTCTTAACCTTAACTGTTCCTTGAGACAAAGACTCAGTGACATCACAGAAACTCCAGTTGCAGGCCAGCAAGCAGGACCCCTTTGAGCAGGTTTCCAACCAACACCCCATCAGATTCTATAGACTACATGCCTCACTCTATCCCCTAAACCCATGTATTGCCTACAGTAAACAACTGCAATTTGAGACACAGATTCCATTTGATCTGAAATGACCAAAGCTTCTATTGTACCAAGAGCACCTATTTGACCAAGAAGAGCTCCTTGAAACACAAACAACATTTGGACAGATTGTAGGAAGGAATGGGTAGACACTAATGCAAAAATAAATTCAACAACATAATATGGTGCCACCAGAATCCAGCAGTTCAACAAAAGCAAAACCTGAACATTCCAGTGTAAAATAAGCAAAAAAAATGACCTAACAGATAACTTTATGAAGATGATAGAAGCCTTAAAAGAGAAACTTTAATCCTGCTTCAAGAAAAAAGAATACCTAAATTAAATTTGGAAGCAACTTCTAAATTATTTAAAGAAAACAAAAAAATTAAACTAGTGAGGAAAACAAAGACTTGAAAATTTTAAATTCAAAAATAAGTCACAAACTGAAGTTATGCTGGAAATAGAAAATCTGAGTAAACAAGCAGAAATACAGATGCAAGCATATCCAACAGAATATAAGAAATGGAAGAGAGAATCTCTGATATGAATGATATAATAGAGAAAATTGAGTCATCAGTCAAAGAAAACACAAAAACCAAAGTCATAAAATACAATGTCCAGAAAATCTAGGATGTGTTGAAAAGAAGACACTTAAGAATATTAGCAATAGAAGAAGAATATCAGCTGAAAGACATAGAAAATATATACAAAAAATTATAGAAAATAACTTCCAACCTTAAGAAGGGCCTATGAAGATACAGGAATCTTACAGAACACAAAATAGACTAGATCGTCCACCCTCAAAAAGTCTACTCACTGAATAATAATCAAGCAAGTAAACATAGAAAATAAGGAAATGATATTAAGAACTGCAAAGGAAAAGGCAAAGTACATGTAACAAGAGGTTTCTGGCCCCATCAGGCCAAATGTCCAGACCAAAAGGTTCTTTGGTGCTTTTCCCCAAAAACATGACTCAGACACTTATATTAGTCTATGTCTCAGGCATGTTGCCAGCTAGCACTTTCATCTTAATTCAACCTATTTTCATTTATTTGTCCTGCCATGTGACCCATGGCTCAGTTGTATTTCTTACATGCTGATTCTTTAGTTGTTGGATCCATCACTATCTCTCTACCCTCCTTCTCATGCCTATGCTCTGATTTCTCTACTTATTGCTATGGTGCTCACCACAGATCAAAACAGGTCCTTTATTTAAAGAATAGTATTCATGGCATATAGAAAGTCATTACCACATCAATACTTATAAAGGCAGACCCATCAGAATAACACTTGACTTCTCAATGGAGACTATGAAGATCAGAAGGTCCTGAACAGACATTATGCAGACACTAAGAGATCACAAATGCCAGACAAGACTACTATACTCAGAAAAACTCTCAATCATTATAGATGTAGTAATAAGATATTCCATGAAAAAATGATTTTAGCAATGCTTATCCATAATCCATCACTACAGAAAGCACTAGAAAGGAAATTGCAACCTAAGGAAGTTAGATATACCCATGAAAACAGAAGTTAAAGATAATCCCTCAACAGGAAATCTTAAAGTAGGAACACACACACACACACACACACACACACACACACACACACACTACTATCAAAAATAATTGGTGTTAAGAACCACTGGTCATTAATATCCCTTAATATTACTGGGCTGAATTCACTTATAAAAAGATACAGGCTAATAGAATGGATACAAAAAGAGGATACATCATTTTGCTGCATAAAAGAAACACACCTCAACTTCAGAAACAGACACTACCTCAGAATAAATGTTGGGAAAAATCTTTCCAATCAAATGGATTTATGAAGCAAGTTGGTGTAGTTATTCTAATATCTGATCCATTAGCCTCCAAACTAAAATCAATTAAAACATAACAGAAATGATATTATATGTTCATCATAGGAAAAATGCATCAAGAAGATGTCTCAATCCTAAACATCTATATTTCAAATATAAAGGCAGACACACATGTGAAAGAAACATTACAAAAGCTTAAATCACACAATAAATGGCACACACACTAATAGTGGAAGACCTCAATATTGCACTCACAGCAATAGAGAGGTCTACAAGAGGAAAACTTAAGAAATAAATAACAGATGAAGCAGAGGTTTGTAACTCAAATAAACTTAAACAGATATAGACTGAACATCCCACCTAAACACAAAAGAATACAACTTCTTTATAAAACCCTGTGGAACCTTCTCTAAAATTGCACACATACTACTTGGTCATAAAGCAAACATTCATAGATATAAAAAATTGAACAACCATGAAGTAAGTTAGGTTTTTAACAACTATAGAAAGCCTACAATCTCATGGAAACTGAACTATCTCTGGGTCAATGAAGAAATAAAGAAATAAAGACTTTCTAGAATTCAATAAAAATAAATCCACAATATGCCCAAACTTATGGCACATAATAAAAGCATACCTGAAATCTCTAGAACAAAATAAAAAGGGAACTCACTCAGAGTAAAAGCCTGGATATAATCAGTCAAACTCAGGGCTAAAATAAGTGAAGCTAAGAAAAGAAACGAATACAAAAAGTCAATGAAATAAAAAGTAGATTATTTGTGAAAATCAGGAAAATAGAGTCCAATCCAAACTCAAAAAAACACAAGAGAAAACATACAAACCAAGAAAATTAGAAATAAGAGGGGAACATGACAACACACAGAATCAATAGATTATTTTTCAAAACCTGAACTCAAAAAAAAGGAAAACCTAAAAGAAATGTACAATTTTCTGGATAGGTAGCACTTACCAAAATTAAATCAAGACCAGATAAATCACTTAACTAGACCAATAACCCCTAAGGAAATAGAAGCAGTTATTAAATTTCTCAACCAAAATAATTCATAGGGCAAGATAGTTTCAGTACAAAATTCTACCAGAATTGCAAAGAAGTACTAATACTAATACTTCCCATATTTTTCCACACAACAGAAACAGAAAGGACATTGCGAACTTTATGGGGCCACAGTCACTATGACAGACCACAAAAAAAAGTGAATTACAGACCAGTCGCCCTCATAAACATTGATATAAAGATACTCAATAAAATACTGGAAAACAAAATCTAAGGACACATAAAAAAATCGTCCAACATAATTAAGTAGGCTTCATCTCAAAGATGCATGGATGGTTTATTATAGAAAAATGTGTCAATATCATCCATCATATAAATAAACTGAAAAAATAAACACATGACTATCTAATTAGATACTTAAACAGCTTTTGGCAAAATCCAACATCCCTTCATGATAAAGGTCTTGGAGAGATTATAGATACAAGAAACATTTAAATATAATAAAGGCTATATACAGTAAACCAACAGTAACATCAAACTAAGTGGAGAGAAACTCAAAGCAATCCCACTATAATCAAAAATAAGACAAGGCTATATACTCTTTTAAAATCTACTCAGTGTTGTACCCAAAGTTCTACTTAAAACAATAAGACAACAAAGTAGCTCAAGAGATTATAAATTAAAAAGAAGAAGTCAAATTCTTACAATTTGCAGATGTTAAAATAGTAACCCAAAAATTCTACTAGAGGAATTTTAAAACTGATAACTCCATCAGCAATGCGGCAAGATATAAGATTAACTTAAAAAAAATCAATAGCCTCCTATACACAAATGATAAAGGGGCAGTATAGTGGGATTCAGGTGTTATTTGGGGAAGCTTAGAAGTGTATCTCTAGAGTTCCAGGACCCTGAATGGGGCATGGCCAGACCCCATTGAGACTCTGGGTATTACTAACCTTCCTCCCTGTTTTGTTCCTGCGTTCTTGGGATGTGGATTAGCAGCCTGGTGTGGAACAGCTCCACTCTCCAAGAATTGTCTTAAAGTTCAACTTATATTATGAGTATTTATATACTCCTCAATAAATATTAATTCTTTATATAATATATTGAAAGTGAATATTTCATCAATATCTGGTGTCCACATAGCTTTAGTTCTCTGAGTTAATCCCTGAGTCTGGTGAGGTTAGGCTAGATCACAGATCCAGTGGACTTGAGCCAGTTTACACTTGTGATTTTGGCTCCAGCTAGAAATCCCATGGGTCAAAAATGCTCTGACATCTCAGGTGGGCTTGCATGGGTTCATGCCTGCAGTCTCAGCTTCCCGGGCCATTTAAAAGATACCCACCACTGACAATAATATGCTTAATATACATTAATGTGCAAAATATTTTAAACAGAGGAGGAAGTATGTAAAAAATATTGCAATTACAGATTTGAATTTGTATCAATATACAAATTACCTTAGAAATATAAATAATTACAGATTTAAATTTATATTAATATACAAATTATTACAAGCAGACATGTATAATAATTTTACATTTTTATCACTATACAAACATTTATACTAGTTCAAATTGTCTATGGCTCCTATTTGGCAAATTATTGTTTACAGGTATACCGATAAAATA
The DNA here is from genome assembly GCA_004025045.1 of Sigmodon hispidus. Classification (NCBI taxonomy): domain Eukaryota; kingdom Metazoa; phylum Chordata; class Mammalia; order Rodentia; family Cricetidae; genus Sigmodon; species Sigmodon hispidus. Next base: position 34,236 of record PVIH01014362.1, on the reverse strand, counting down.
ATCTACTTCTGTCTTTCCTATCTATTCCCCTTTCTCTTCTTTAAAAAGGGATCTTGAGTCTGTATTATTTCCCACTCTTATTGGTAGAGGGGCATAGTTTTTCATAAGGTCGCTTCCTGCTGACTTGTGGGCAGTGGTATCTCTGTGCGATCCTATAAAAACTAACACAGTGTCTAAGTCTTAAAGGGCTGACTATAAACATCTATAACCATTCTCAGAGTACTGGGTAAGGCCATCTGGAATTCTTGTTAAGTATCTTGTTAAAGAAGGGACAAGAAGGATAATCATAGAGAGCTGTCTTGCAACTGTCTTGAATAGTCTGTTTTTCAAAAGCAGACACTGAGTGATATGCATCAGGTATTTTTCATCACAGACCAGGTAGAATTATTGTGGTGAGTATGGCAGGGACCCTTCTTCTTTTTGGATGCTTTACAGATTGCTGATAAGAGAAAATTGTTTACAGAGAATCTGTGTTTTCAGGAGAAAATTGTGTGCAAATAAGGTTTTAAGGCTACGAAGGAATAAATGCACAGAGAAATAAAATTAAAAATAAAATAAATAATAAATAATAAAATGAAAATAATATTTGTCCATATTTATATGGCTTTTCTGTCTCACACCAGGTAGCTTTTCTGATGAGACCAAAATTCTTAAATTTTCCTTTATCAATGTGCTTGGATTTAGAGAAGAAAAAGCCACTTACTCCAACTCCCAAGCCATCTTGATTTATAATTATATCAGGACCACAATTTCTGAAGATGGTTATATCTATTCTTCTGTAAAGGCAAAAATGAAACCCTGCCCTAGGTGTGTTGAATGAGTTTTTCTTACCATGTATCTAATTGTCATATCAATGGATGAGCCGTTATTTCTCCTTTTCAGAAGGTGTCTCATTTTCAAATTTCATCTTTTTAAAATTTCATTGGTACCCATATGTTTCTTCCCCTGCAGAAACAAAAGGAAAACCCTTTCATTACTGAAGCACATAACTAAGCTTCCATGCTGAGGTCAGCATATCCTTGAAGTAAACAGTATGATTTATCTCAAAAGTTTTTTTTTTTTATTATTATCCCATGTCTCTGTGCAGCTGTTGGTTCTTTCTCATCATCATTAAGAGAATTCAAAGTTAGTAAGGCATCATGAAATCTTGCCCTTGGGATTTTTCATTTCTGCTCTCTGTTTATGAAACATAGCTTTTAAGGTACCATGAGATCTTTCCAAAACTGTTTGTCCTATAGGATTATGTGATATACCTGTCATGTGCTTCATCTTATAATATCCAAAAATCTGCTTTACCTTTTTGAAAAACATATGCTGAAGCATTGTCAGTCTTAATTTGAACAGGAATTTCCATAATGGCCATGACTTTCAAAAGATGTGTAATTACAGAATCAGCCTTAAAGAACTCAAGACAGTTGCCAATTGCAGTCCTTAGTCAATGATATGATGTATATATTTCATCTTTCTAAATTCTGCAAAATAAAACACATATATCTACCAGATCTCCTTTCTTCGTGTACCTTTAGGATTTCTTTCAGCAGGTAAAGATGGTTGGTTATAGAAAGAACAAGTAGGACAATTCTGTACAACTTCCTTGGCCTGCTACCAAGTAGTTGGAAAGTTTTTGTTAATCCTTTGCTATTCATGATGTTTCTTATGAAATTCTGTAGTATCCCATGGTGGGACTGTTCTCTGTATGCAGTAAGTATCATTCTGTAAATAAAGGAGCTGTTTTTTTATGTGTGGAGCACTTTACAAGTGAGTGGAGGAATCACAAGAAAGACAGGTAGGAGGATGAAGTCAGGCAATATCCATCCAGTCACCAAAGAAGAAGCATGTAGGAGCCAGGTGATCTGTGCCATGCCACAGGCCACATGCCAAGTAGATTAATGGAAATGGGTTGAATTAAGATAAAAAAGCTAGATAGCAATGTGTCTGATATATAGACCAAACAGTATAAGCATCTGAGTCATTTGGAGGGGGTAAAAGTCATCATGAGCAAGACAAACTTCTGGCATATACAGAGCTATAAATTATTTATAACAGTATCCAGCATGTTTCTTATTAATAGCTGATCAATTTTATCATTACCGTGTTCTAGAAGACCTGGCAGATGCTTGAGGGATCTTATATGGATACATACATACATACATACATACATACATACATACATGTATACATACATATATATATGAATACTGTTTCTTTTTTTTCAAAGATTTTAATATTGCTATTTATTTTAAAGGCAGCAGTTACCTATTTTGATAATAGTCAATACAGAATTAAATACTTCTTTTTTTCTTCTTCTTTATTTATTTTGTATTTATCAAAAACAGTAAAATGAATTTAAAATGCTGAAAAGTTAACAATAACTATAAAGAAGATAAAAATCATAAGCATGGCTTATCAAGGGTGATAATGCAAATAAGATTGCTACACATATATTTACTTTGTGTTCAGCTTTCCCTCTGAATTTTTTTCCATCTCTGTATATCCTTATTCAAGGTCTCTTCCCCCTACTACCACATCTGGTCATTTTTCTTCTCCGCAACTCCCCATCCCCTCCCTGGGCAGGGAGCAGACAGTCCCATGGTCCCAGTGACCCAATAATGCTTGGATCAGTCTCCACTCCTGGCCAAATCCAGTTTTGTCCCCCCTCCTTCATGAGTGAGTCAGGTGTTCTATAGTTGGAGTGGGGTTCCAAGGGTCAGTCCAGACTGTTTTTAATCCCAAGCTGTTCAGTGGTTGTGGTTTGCAGCTTGGGTATGCTTGGCTTTTTTTCTCGTTTGTTTGTTTAGAGACCACTAGTGAGTGAGTACATTCCCTGCTTATCTTTCTGAGATTGTGATACCTCGCTCAGGAGGATATTCTCCAAATCCATCCATTTGCCTGCGAATTTTAGGATATCATTTTTTCTTTCTGTTGAGCATTATTCCATTGTGTAGATGTACCGCAGTTTGTTAATCCATTCTTCAGTGAGGGACATCTAGGTTGTTTCCAGGTTCTTGCTATTACAAATAATGCTGCTATGAACATAGTTGAGCTAATACCTTTGGAGTGTGACTGTGCATCTTTAGGGTATACACCCAGAAGTGGTATTGCTGGGTCCTTGGGGAGATTGATTCTCAATTTTCTGAGAAACCGCAATATTGCATTCCAAAGTGGCTGAACAAGCTTACACTCCCACCAACAATGGAGGAGTGTTCCCCTTGATCAGCATCCTCTCCAACATAGGCTGTCATCTGTGCCTTTTATCTTAGCCAATCTAACAGGTGTTAGGTGGTATCTCAAAGTTGTTTTGATT
>PVIH01014362.1:0-23193 GCA_004025045.1 Sigmodon hispidus | reverse complement strand
CCAGCAATACCACTTCTGGGTGTATACCCTAAAGATGCACAGTCACACTCCAAAGGTATTAGCTCAACTATGTTCATAGCAGCATTATTTGTAATAGCAAGAACCTGGAAACAACCTAGATGTCCCTCACTGAAGAATGGATTAACAAACTGCGGTACATCTACACAATGGAATAATGCTCAACAGAAAGAAAAAATGATATCCTAAAATTCGCAGGCAAATGGATGGATTTGGAGAATATCCTCCTGAGCGAGGTATCACAATCTCAGAAAGATAAGCAGGGAATGTACTCACTCACTAGTGGTCTCTAAACAAACAAACGAGAAAAAAAGCCAAGCATACCCAAGCTGCAAACCACAACCACTGAACAGCTTGGGATTAAAAACAGTCTGGACTGACCCTTGGAACCCCACTCCAACTATAGAACACCTGACTCACTCATGAAGGAGGGGGGACAAAACTGGATTTGGCCAGGAGTGGAGACTGATCCAAGCATTATTGGGTCACTGGGACCATGGGACTGTCTGCTCCCTGCCCAGGGAGGGGATGGGGAGTTGCGGAGAAGAAAAATGACCAGATGTGGTAGTAGGGGGAAGAGACCTTGAATAAGGATATACAGAGATGGAAAAAAATTCAGAGGGAAAGCTGAACACAAAGTAAATATATGTGTAGCAATCTTATTTGCATTATCACCCTTGATAAGCCATGCTTATGATTTTTATCTTCTTTATAGTTATTGTTAACTTTTCAGCATTTTAAATTCATTTTACTGTTTTTGATAAATACAAAATAAATAAAGAAGAAGAAAAAAAGAAGTATTTAATTCTGTATTGACTATTATCAAAATAGGTAACTGCTGCCTTTAAAATAAATAGCAATATTAAAATCTTTGAAAAAAAAGAAACAGTATTCATATATATATGTATGTATACATGTATGTATGTATGTATGTATGTATGTATGTATGTATCCATATAAGATCCCTCAAGCATCTGCCAGGTCTTCTAGAACACGGTAATGATAAAATTGATCAGCTATTAATAAGAAACATGCTGGATACTGTTATAAATAATTTATAGCTCTGTATATGCCAGAAGTTTGTCTTGCTCATGATGACTTTTACCCCCTCCAAATGACTCAGATGCTTATACTGTTTGGTCTATATATCAGACACATTGCTATCTAGCTTTTTTATCTTAATTCAACCCATTTCCATTAATCTACTTGGCATGTGGCCTGTGGCATGGCACAGATCACCTGGCTCCTACATGCTTCTTCTTTGGTGACTGGATGGATATTGCCTGACTTCATCCTCCTACCTGTCTTTCTTGTGATTCCTCCACTCACTTGTAAAGTGCTCCACACATAAAAAAACAGCTCCTTTATTTACAGAATGATACTTACTGCATACAGAGAACAGTCCCACCATGGGATACTACAGAATTTCATAAGAAACATCATGAATAGCAAAGGATTAACAAAAACTTTCCAACTACTTGGTAGCAGGCCAAGGAAGTTGTACAGAATTGTCCTACTTGTTCTTTCTATAACCAACCATCTTTACCTGCTGAAAGAAATCCTAAAGGTACACGAAGAAAGGAGATCTGGTAGATATATGTGTTTTATTTTGCAGAATTTAGAAAGATGAAATATATACATCATATCATTGACTAAGGACTGCAATTGGCAACTGTCTTGAGTTCTTTAAGGCTGATTCTGTAATTACACATCTTTTGAAAGTCATGGCCATTATGGAAATTCCTGTTCAAATTAAGACTGACAATGCTTCAGCATATGTTTTTCAAAAAGGTAAAGCAGATTTTTGGATATTATAAGATGAAGCACATGACAGGTATATCACATAATCCTATAGGACAAACAGTTTTGGAAAGATCTCATGGTACCTTAAAAGCTATGTTTCATAAACAGAGAGCAGAAATGAAAAATCCCAAGGGCAAGATTTCATGATGCCTTACTAACTTTGAATTCTCTTAATGATGATGAGAAAGAACCAACAGCTGCACAGAGACATGGGATAATAATAAAAAAAAAAAACTTTTGAGATAAATCATACTGTTTACTTCAAGGATATGCTGACCTCAGCATGGAAGCTTAGTTATGTGCTTCAGTAATGAAAGGGTTTTCCTTTTGTTTCTGCAGGGGAAGAAACATATGGGTACCAATGAAATTTTAAAAAGATGAAATTTGAAAATGAGACACCTTCTGAAAAGGAGAAATAACGGCTCATCCATTGATATGACAATTAGATACATGGTAAGAAAAACTCATTCAACACACCTAGGGCAGGGTTTCATTTTTGCCTTTACAGAAGAATAGATATAACCATCTTCAGAAATTGTGGTCCTGATATAATTATAAATCAAGATGGCTTGGGAGTTGGAGTAAGTGGCTTTTTCTTCTCTAAATCCAAGCACATTGATAAAGGAAAATTTAAGAATTTTGGTCTCATCAGAAAAGCTACCTGGTGTGAGACAGAAAAGCCATATAAATATGGACAAATATTATTTTCATTTTATTATTTATTATTTATTTTATTTTTAATTTTATTTCTCTGTGCATTTATTCCTTCGTAGCCTTAAAACCTTATTTGCACACAATTTTCTCCTGAAAACACAGATTCTCTGTAAACAATTTTCTCTTATCAGCAATCTGTAAAGCATCCAAAAAGAAGAAGGGTCCCTGCCATACTCACCACAATAATTCTACCTGGTCTGTGATGAAAAATACCTGATGCATATCACTCAGTGTCTGCTTTTGAAAAACAGACTATTCAAGACAGTTGCAAGACAGCTCTCTATGATTATCCTTCTTGTCCCTTCTTTAACAAGATACTTAACAAGAATTCCAGATGGCCTTACCCAGTACTCTGAGAATGGTTATAGATGTTTATAGTCAGCCCTTTAAGACTTAGACACTGTGTTAGTTTTTATAGGATCGCACAGAGATACCACTGCCCACAAGTCAGCAGGAAGCGACCTTATGAAAAACTATGCCCCTCTACCAATAAGAGTGGGAAATAATACAGACTCAAGATCCCTTTTTAAAGAAGAGAAAGGGGAATAGATAGGAAAGACAGAAGTAGATTATTTTATCGGTATACCTGTAAACAATAATTTGCCAAATAGGAGCCATAGACAATTTGAACTAGTATAAATGTTTGTATAGTGATAAAAATGTAAAATTATTATACATGTCTGCTTGTAATAATTTGTATATTAATATAAATTTAAATCTGTAATTATTTATATTTCTAAGGTAATTTGTATATTGATACAAATTCAAATCTGTAATTGCAATATTTTTTACATACTTCCTCCTCTGTTTAAAATATTTTGCACATTAATGTATATTAAGCATATTATTGTCAGTGGTGGGTATCTTTTAAATGGCCCGGGAAGCTGAGACTGCAGGCATGAACCCATGCAAGCCCACCTGAGATGTCAGAGCATTTTTGACCCATGGGATTTCTAGCTGGAGCCAAAATCACAAGTGTAAACTGGCTCAAGTCCACTGGATCTGTGATCTAGCCTAACCTCACCAGACTCAGGGATTAACTCAGAGAACTAAAGCTATGTGGACACCAGATATTGATGAAATATTCACTTTCAATATATTATATAAAGAATTAATATTTATTGAGGAGTATATAAATACTCATAATATAAGTTGAACTTTAAGACAATTCTTGGAGAGTGGAGCTGTTCCACACCAGGCTGCTAATCCACATCCCAAGAACGCAGGAACAAAACAGGGAGGAAGGTTAGTAATACCCAGAGTCTCAATGGGGTCTGGCCATGCCCCATTCAGGGTCCTGGAACTCTAGAGATACACTTCTAAGCTTCCCCAAATAACACCTGAATCCCACTATACTGCCCCTTTATCATTTGTGTATAGGAGGCTATTGATTTTTTTTAAGTTAATCTTATATCTTGCCGCATTGCTGATGGAGTTATCAGTTTTAAAATTCCTCTAGTAGAATTTTTGGGTTACTATTTTAACATCTGCAAATTGTAAGAATTTGACTTCTTCTTTTTAATTTATAATCTCTTGAGCTACTTTGTTGTCTTATTGTTTTAAGTAGAACTTTGGGTACAACACTGAGTAGATTTTAAAAGAGTATATAGCCTTGTCTTATTTTTGATTATAGTGGGATTGCTTTGAGTTTCTCTCCACTTAGTTTGATGTTACTGTTGGTTTACTGTATATAGCCTTTATTATATTTAAATGTTTCTTGTATCTATAATCTCTCCAAGACCTTTATCATGAAGGGATGTTGGATTTTGCCAAAAGCTGTTTAAGTATCTAATTAGATAGTCATGTGTTTATTTTTTCAGTTTATTTATATGATGGATGATATTGACACATTTTTCTATAATAAACCATCCATGCATCTTTGAGATGAAGCCTACTTAATTATGTTGGACGATTTTTTTATGTGTCCTTAGATTTTGTTTTCCAGTATTTTATTGAGTATCTTTATATCAATGTTTATGAGGGCGACTGGTCTGTAATTCACTTTTTTTTGTGGTCTGTCATAGTGACTGTGGCCCCATAAAGTTCGCAATGTCCTTTCTGTTTCTGTTGTGTGGAAAAATATGGGAAGTATTAGTATTAGTACTTCTTTGCAATTCTGGTAGAATTTTGTACTGAAACTATCTTGCCCTATGAATTATTTTGGTTGAGAAATTTAATAACTGCTTCTATTTCCTTAGGGGTTATTGGTCTAGTTAAGTGATTTATCTGGTCTTGATTTAATTTTGGTAAGTGCTACCTATCCAGAAAATTGTACATTTCTTTTAGGTTTTCCTTTTTTTTGAGTTCAGGTTTTGAAAAATAATCTATTGATTCTGTGTGTTGTCATGTTCCCCTCTTATTTCTAATTTTCTTGGTTTGTATGTTTTCTCTTGTGTTTTTTTGAGTTTGGATTGGACTCTATTTTCCTGATTTTCACAAATAATCTACTTTTTATTTCATTGACTTTTTGTATTCGTTTCTTTTCTTAGCTTCACTTATTTTAGCCCTGAGTTTGACTGATTATATCCAGGCTTTTACTCTGAGTGAGTTCCCTTTTTATTTTGTTCTAGAGATTTCAGGTATGCTTTTATTATGTGCCATAAGTTTGGGCATATTGTGGATTTATTTTTATTGAATTCTAGAAAGTCTTTATTTCTTTATTTCTTCATTGACCCAGAGATAGTTCAGTTTCCATGAGATTGTAGGCTTTCTATAGTTGTTAAAAACCTAACTTACTTCATGGTTGTTCAATTTTTTATATCTATGAATGTTTGCTTTATGACCAAGTAGTATGTGTGCAATTTTAGAGAAGGTTCCACAGGGTTTTATAAAGAAGTTGTATTCTTTTGTGTTTAGGTGGGATGTTCAGTCTATATCTGTTTAAGTTTATTTGAGTTACAAACCTCTGCTTCATCTGTTATTTATTTCTTAAGTTTTCCTCTTGTAGACCTCTCTATTGCTGTGAGTGCAATATTGAGGTCTTCCACTATTAGTGTGTGTGCCATTTATTGTGTGATTTAAGCTTTTGTAATGTTTCTTTCACATGTGTGTCTGCCTTTATATTTGAAATATAGATGTTTAGGATTGAGACATCTTCTTGATGCATTTTTCCTATGATGAACATATAATATCATTTCTGTTATGTTTTAATTGATTTTAGTTTGGAGGCTAATGGATCAGATATTAGAATAACTACACCAACTTGCTTCATAAATCCATTTGATTGGAAAGATTTTTCCCAACATTTATTCTGAGGTAGTGTCTGTTTCTGAAGTTGAGGTGTGTTTCTTTTATGCAGCAAAATGATGTATCCTCTTTTTGTATCCATTCTATTAGCCTGTATCTTTTTATAAGTGAATTCAGCCCAGTAATATTAAGGGATATTAATGACCAGTGGTTCTTAACACCAATTATTTTTGATAGTAGTGTGTGTGTGTGTGTGTGTGTGTGTGTGTGTGTGTGTGTGTTCCTACTTTAAGATTTCCTGTTGAGGGATTATCTTTAACTTCTGTTTTCATGGGTATATCTAACTTCCTTAGGTTGCAATTTCCTTTCTAGTGCTTTCTGTAGTGATGGATTATGGATAAGCATTGCTAAAATCATTTTTTCATGGAATATCTTATTACTACATCTATAATGATTGAGAGTTTTTCTGAGTATAGTAGTCTTGTCTGGCATTTGTGATCTCTTAGTGTCTGCATAATGTCTGTTCAGGACCTTCTGATCTTCATAGTCTCCATTGAGAAGTCAAGTGTTATTCTGATGGGTCTGCCTTTATAAGTATTGATGTGGTAATGACTTTCTATATGCCATGAATACTATTCTTTAAATAAAGGACCTGTTTTGATCTGTGGTGAGCACCATAGCAATAAGTAGAGAAATCAGAGCATAGGCATGAGAAGGAGGGTAGAGAGATAGTGATGGATCCAACAACTAAAGAATCAGCATGTAAGAAATACAACTGAGCCATGGGTCACATGGCAGGACAAATAAATGAAAATAGGTTGAATTAAGATGAAAGTGCTAGCTGGCAACATGCCTGAGACATAGACTAATATAAGTGTCTGAGTCATGTTTTTGGGGAAAAGCACCAAAGAACCTTTTGGTCTGGACATTTGGCCTGATGGGGCCAGAAACCTCTTGTTACATGTACTTTGCCTTTTCCTTTGCAGTTCTTAATATCATTTCCTTATTTTCTATGTTTACTTGCTTGATTATTATTCAGTGAGTAGACTTTTTGAGGGTGGACGATCTAGTCTATTTTGTGTTCTGTAAGATTCCTGTATCTTCATAGGCCCTTCTTAAGGTTGGAAGTTATTTTCTATAATTTTTTGTATATATTTTCTATGTCTTTCAGCTGATATTCTTCTTCTATTGCTAATATTCTTAAGTGTCTTCTTTTCAACACATCCTAGATTTTCTGGACATTGTATTTTATGACTTTGGTTTTTGTGTTTTCTTTGACTGATGACTCAATTTTCTCTATTATATCATTCATATCAGAGATTCTCTCTTCCATTTCTTATATTCTGTTGGATATGCTTGCATCTGTATTTCTGCTTGTTTACTCAGATTTTCTATTTCCAGCATAACTTCAGTTTGTGACTTATTTTTGAATTTAAAATTTTCAAGTCTTTGTTTTCCTCACTAGTTTAATTTTTTTGTTTTCTTTAAATAATTTAGAAGTTGCTTCCAAATTTAATTTAGGTATTCTTTTTTCTTGAAGCAGGATTAAAGTTTCTCTTTTAAGGCTTCTATCATCTTCATAAAGTTATCTGTTAGGTCATTTTTTTTGCTTATTTTACACTGGAATGTTCAGGTTTTGCTTTTGTTGAACTGCTGGATTCTGGTGGCACCATATTATGTTGTTGAATTTATTTTTGCATTAGTGTCTACCCATTCCTTCCTACAATCTGTCCAAATGTTGTTTGTGTTTCAAGGAGCTCTTCTTGGTCAAATAGGTGCTCTTGGTACAATAGAAGCTTTGGTCATTTCAGATCAAATGGAATCTGTGTCTCAAATTGCAGTTGTTTACTGTAGGCAATACATGGGTTTAGGGGATAGAGTGAGGCATGTAGTCTATAGAATCTGATGGGGTGTTGGTTGGAAACCTGCTCAAAGGGGTCCTGCTTGCTGGCCTGCAACTGGAGTTTCTGTGATGTCACTGAGTCTTTGTCTCAAGGAACAGTTAAGGTTAAGAAAATGGGTGGTTTGGAGAATGAAGTAGGGCTTATAGGATACTGGATCCTATAAGAGATTATGGTGCTCAGACTACTGCATCAGTTTTTCTGCCGCTCTTCAAATGGAGCTGCAATGGGAGGAGTTGGGGCATGGGTTGTGCCATATTGCTCAGGCCTAGAGGGAAGCTTTGCTGGCTGTCTCAGAGAAGGGTCTCTCACTTCTTGTAAAGAAGTCCTCAGAGTCTGTGTCTTAGGCAGCTGCTAAGGTTGTGGGGGTTGATGAGTTTGAGAAATGGAGTAGAATTTGTAGGCTATAGGAACAAATTAGGGATGGTGGTGGGCAGGCCTTCCTACAAGTATCTTGCCTGTTGTCCTACTGGAGCTCTTCAAGCATTGATATTTTTAGAGACTGAGGGACTTATAAAATTTGAATTATATATTGTCATATTAATATTAACATGATATCTTGACAACAGAATAAAATGTATGCTATTATTTAATAGTAATCTATCTGTCTGTCAAGGTGACAAGGGATCAATTCTCTTTTGGCAATGATGGTACAAATCTAAATTTGTATTAATAATAACATAGAACCAGATATTTAGAGAAGTTCTGAAAGATCAGAGAGACAGAGGAACAAGCTACAGCCACTTCTCACCTTGTCAACTCCTCAGCTGAAAAGTGAAACCCTGTCTTCTCCCATCTTGTAAGAGTTTTATAAACATTTCTCTGCCCAGTAATATTATTTTCTGGTTCAAACATCCTAGTGGTAGATTTAAAGGCATGTGCCAATACTCCCTGACCTTCATGGCTAAATCTGTAGTAGTCTCTGTACTCTTATCATCAGGCATATATTACCACATACAACTTCATACAGGCTATAGTTATCTGAGAAATGGAATCTGAATAAAGAAAATGCCTGCATCATATGGCCTATGCACTTATCTTTGGCTTAGTTTTTGGTTAATGATCATTACGGGAGGGTCTATATTACTGTGTTGGTGACACCCTTAGGCAGGTGATGTTGAATTTCATAAAATAGCAGGCTGAGTAACTCTTGACTAGCAAGCTAGTAAGATGCCTCTATAGCTTCTGTTTTAATGCCTGGTTCCAGGATTCTGCCTTGAGTTTCCAACCTGAATTCCTTCAGTGATATAGTGTTATCTGTGTGCACATTATGAAATATATCCTTTCCTCAACAACTTCCTTTTTATCATGACATTTTATCACAGTAAAAAAAAACCCTAAGGTGAATGTGTAGGAAAAGGGAGTATGTGAAGGAGTAGTGATAGGTGATGGAATTTAATCAAAATATATTGTGTGAAAATTTCAAGAATAAATATACATATTTAAATGGAGTATGAACATTAGTTCACAAAAAAGATATAAAAACTGCCAAGATGTATTTTTAAACAGTATTCAACACCCTTAGAAATTAAGGAAATACAAATTAAAACTACTTTTATATTTCTTTCTACCTCAGTTGCCATAGCCCAGATTAACAAAACAACTTGCAACAAGTGCTGGCATAAATGTGGTAAAAAAGCGAAATACTTAGTGAATCATTGTAGGATTATAAATAATTACAGCAACTCTTAAAATAAGAATGGAGAATTATAAGAAAATTACAAAAAATTAACCAGATTAACCAAACTATATATCACAATTGGGCCACCTCATCAATACAGGCACTTGAATGAAGAAGTAAGCATTTGAAATATTACTATATAAACATACATTAGTACTTCTAGTAATTAGTACTTCTAGTAATTCTAGTCTTTTCTTTAGGAACATCAGAATAGGTACTACAGCAAATTGGATCTAGGAACAAATCAAAAGAAAAAATACCATGGTTATTTTAGATAAGTTTAATAACTGAATCTTTTTAGAGAGCATAATATTTGGAAAACAAAATTCTACTGAAGGCTGTCCTGTGAGTTCCAGAGTTATCTGAAAATTGTCATGAAAATATACCAAAATCTCAAAAGTCATCAAGGTAATTTTCTCATATGTCAAGTATTTTTTCTTTTCTTTTTTATTATGAATAAAGTCTCATTTTTATCTATGTATCCCCTTGTTCAAATTCCCTTCCCCTCCAGCCTGCCTCAGTCAGTCGCTTTTCTCCCAATCTCCTTATCTCCTCCCCAGCAAGAGCAGTAGATTCCAAGGTCCCAATGTGGCTTAGTTCACTATCCACTCCTGGCAAATCCACTTTCTTCATCCCCAAATCAAGACTGGGTTAGGTGTTCCTCTGGAGGGAGTGGGATCCAAGGTGCCAGTCCATGGTGTTTCAGATCACAAGCTGTTCAGAGGTTGTGGTTTGCAGCTTGGACATGCTTTGCTTTTTGTTTAGAGTTCACTAGTGAGTGAATACATCACCTGTTTATCTTTCTGGGATTGTGATACCTTAATCAGGAGGATGTTCTCCAAATCCATCCATTTGCCTGCAAATTTTAGAATATACTTTTTTTTTCTTATTGATGAGTAGCATTCCATTATGTAGAAGTACCACAGTTTGTTAATTTATTCTTCAGTTGAGGAGTATGTAGGTTATTGCCAGGTTATTGCTATCACAAATAATGCTGCTATGAACATAGTTGAGCTAATGTTTTGGGGATGTGAATGTGTGTTTTTAGGATATATGCCTAAGAGTGGTATTGCTGGATTCTTGGGGAGATGGATTACCAGTTTTATGAGAAACCACCATACTGCATTCCAGAGTAGCTGAACAAGTTTACACTCCCAACAGCAATGGAGGAGTGTTCCCCTTGCTCCACAACCTCTCCAGCATAAGCTGTCATCTGTGTCTTTTCATTTTAGCCAATCTGACAGGTGTAAGGTGGTATCTCAAAGTTGTTTTGATTTGCATTTCTCTGATGGCTAAAGATGTTGAGCACTTTTTCAAGTGCCTTTCTGCCATTCATAATTCTTCTGCTGTGAATTCTCTTTTTAATTCTGTAACCCATTTTTTGATTGGGTTGTTTAGGGCATTGGGTTCTAGTTTATTGAGTTCTTTATATATTTTAGAGATCAATCTTCTGTTACTTATAGGAATGGAATATTTTCCCATTCTGTAGGCTGTTGTTTTGTCTTATTGACTGTGTCCTTGGCTTTATAGAAGCTTCTCAGTTTCAGGAGGTCCCACTTATTGATTGTTGTTCTTAGTGTCTGTGCTACTGGTGTTATATTTAGGAAGTGATCACCTGTGCCATTTTGTAGAAGTGTATTTCCCACTTTCTTTTCTATCAAGTTCAGTGTGGCTGGATTTATGTTGATCTCTTTGATCCACATGAATTTGAGTTTTGTGCTGGGTGGTAGGTTTAGATCTATTTACAAAAAAAGCTAATGACTGTGAAGTGGAAAGTGGCAATAAACAAAGTACACAACAGAAACATGAGTCCACATTTTGAACTACAAGTATAAAACAGGGGTGTAAAGAGTAATCAATTAGCAAACTGGGGATGACATATCCCTTCTGAATATGGAAATAATACAGCCCCTAGGTCTGCTCACACAGTACTACAAACTTGTAACTAAGAGTTTAAATGAAAGACCCTATGAGGTTATAATTTATTCAAGCCATTATATTGAAACACTTTTTCCGAAAAAACACATGCCTCCTAGTCCTACAAATATTATTAAACATATCCATTCTCTTGTTACTGAGACTTCAAATGTGTGAGATCATAGGAATCATTCTTATTCAAAATAAAACGCCATTGGTAAAAATTACATGCTTTGTTTAATCATCTTTAGCCATCAGAGAAATGCAAATCAAAACAACTTTGAGATACTATCTGACACCTGTTAGATTGGCTAAGATAAAAGACAAAGAGGACAGCCTATGCTGGAGAGGATGCAGAACAAGGGGAACACTCCTCCATTGTTGGTGGGAGTGTAAGCTTGTTCAGTCACTTTGAAATGCATTTTGGCAGTTTCTCAGAAAACTGAGAATCAATCTCCCCAAGGATCCAAAAATACCAATTCTGGGCATATACCCTAAAGACGCACAGTCACACTCTAAAGGCATTAGCTCAACTATGTTCATAGCAGCATTTTGTAATAGCAAGAAGCTGGAAACAACCTAGATGTCCCTCAACTGAAGAATAGATTAACAAACTTTGGTACATCTACACAATGGAGTACTACTCAGCAGTAAGAAAAAATTATATCCTAAAATTTGCAGGCTAATGGATGGATTTGCAGAATATCCTACTGAGTGAGGTATCACAAACTCAGAAAGATAAGCGGGGAATGCACTCACTCATTAGTGGACTCTAAACAAACAAACAAACAAACAAGAAAAAAACAAAGCATGCCCAAGCTGCAAACCACAACCAATGAACAGCTTGGGATCAGGAACACCCTGGAGTGACACCTTGGATCCCACTCCCCCTAGAGGAACACCTGACTCACTCTTGAGGGAGGGGGGAGAAAACTGTATCTGCCAGGAGTGGAGACTGAACTAAGCAATAATGGGGCAGTGGGATCATGGGACTGCCTGCAGCCTGCTCAGGGATGGGATGGGTATTTGTGGAGAAGAAAGAATGACCTGATGTGGTGGGAGGGGGTAAGGACCTTGAATAAGGATATACACGGATAGAAAGTGTGACTTCTTTGTTAATAATAATAATAAAAGGAAAAAAATTACAAAAAAATATTAATTCTTTAATAATTTCAAACAATTGGCAACTCCTGTAAAGGAAAATATTTTATTGAATTGGCAGCTTTTAATTTAGAAGTTTAGTCTACTCTCCTTATGGCAGCATGCAGGCAGATATGGTACTGGCTCTAACTTGATCATAAGGCAAGAATTAGGCTATGACATTAAGCAAAACTCAAGAAAAAAGACCTCAAACACATAACTCACAGAAATATAATTTCTTCAACAAGACCATACCCTCTCAATAGTTCCATATCTTATGAGCTAATAGGGGCTAAGTACATTCAAACAACCACAATGATGATGGAATAACTCTTCTTATTTTTACTTACTCTCATTTTTTCTATGGCACATAAAAACATGAAACTAAAATTGTAACCAAACCTCCAATTAAATACTTACCTTTTAAGACTTGCTGCAGAGATAGTGTATCTTCACAGCAATATAACACTGACAAAGATTGCTGTATCAGTAGGTCTCTTATAAAATGTATGAGTTTGACTCTTTCTAGCTCTTTCTTTCTCACTTTTCAATTCCAGCATAGGATGTCACAATAAATGAATCCTCACCTTGTATGGATTATTTTCTACCTTGAGTTTAGAATATGTTATATTCTGTATAAAACTGAACTGAAACTCCTTGATAATGCTGTGATGGTTTTTATTTAGACAGTGGTGATATTGAAAGAAATTTTGCATAAAATCTTTTTTCCTTTTATCATATAAATGATCACTTGGGCAGTATTCATTTCATATTGACACATGAAAGAATAACAGCAGTCTCATATAAAAGGTGCTCATAGATAAAATTAATATCCATAGTTTGTGGCAATAATGTTGTACATAATGGACAAAACAAACTCAGGTGATAACAGAAATAAAAATGAAATTTCATTAGATAGTAGAGTAATGTTCTATATAAACATCAATATATAACTTGCATCTGAAAGACCAATGCTATCTGCTTGCTCTTTCTGTGCACAAGTAGAATGGGAATTTTGCTTAATAATGGGTTGTTTTGTGATTCTATAAAGAAAATGAAAGCATCTCTATTGGGACACTTATTTCATATACCTATTTGTGCATTTAAGTTATAGTGTGGATTGTTTTACTTTTTCTAGTAGAAATAGCCAGGAGAGAACACGTTTTATATTGAAGGGAATAGTATTTAAAGGTTTTTAATTTTTTTCTTTTCTTACTTGTGTTGCTATAAAGGAGAGTATCAAAAAAGAACACTGAAATGTCAGTATTTGAGTTAGTTAGAACAATACACATAATTTAAACAAATCAGGTAGCTGACAAATAAATAGACAGAGCTTGTTTGGAAGAAAAGTAAAATAATTGTCTGAAGGCATTAAGCAAGCAAATGAGGTTTAATCTTTCAAATGACCTGAATAATTCTTTTGAGAAAAG
The DNA here is from genome assembly GCA_004025045.1 of Sigmodon hispidus. Lineage (NCBI taxonomy): Eukaryota > Metazoa > Chordata > Mammalia > Rodentia > Cricetidae > Sigmodon > Sigmodon hispidus. The sequence goes on along the minus strand of PVIH01014362.1, from coordinate 9,403 downwards.
TTTTCTTTGTTTACCTCTAGCTGACCTGGAACTAGCTCTGTAGACCAAGTTGGCCTCCAACTCAGAGATCCACCTGACTCAATGTGAACAATTTTTAAAGGCCTATTTGCTTCCAATATTTGCTTTATGAATTTTTAAATGCATAGTCATTTGTGAAATTTTTATCAATACAATTGAAGATGAAATAACAGAAAACTGCACATATTTTATCATTAATCCATTGATCAATGTGTGTGTGTATGTGTGTGCATACCTTTTAAACAAATAATCTATTTTCTAAGAAGCATATTGCTGGGTCCTGAAAGATCTATCATAGGATTTTTGTTTAAAAATTGCATAATAGAATGAAGGCTGATGCGTAAGTATAAAAACATATAGCAATAAATTTACTTTTTATTTAATTGCATTTATATATTTATTTTTCATACCAATTACAGTTTCCACTTCCTCTCCATCTACCACTTTCTCCCCCACCTCCATTTATTTTCCCCCACACACTCCTCATCTCAATTCAGAAAGTTTAAGGCCTCCATAGGAGTCAAAAAAGCATGACATATCAATTTGAGGCAGGAACAAGCTTATCTTCCCTGCACCAAAGCTAAGCAAAGCATTCTGTCATACAAAATAGATGTCAACAAGCCAGCTCATGCAATATGGACAGATCCTGGTCCCACTGATAGGGGGCCCACAAATAGATGAAGCTACACAAATGTCATTCACATGCAGAGGGTCTAGTACAGTCCCATGCAGGCTCCTTGGCTATTGGTCCAGATTTCATAAACTCCCAGGGGCTCAGATAAGCTGTCTATGTATGTTTTATCATCATGATCTTGACCCACCTTGCTCATATAATCCCTCATCCTTATCTTCAACTTCACTTTCATAGCTCAGCCCAGTGCTTGGCTGTGGATCTCTGCCTCTGCTTCCATCAGTTAATGGATGGAAGTTCTATGATTGCAAGTAGGTCAGTCACCAATAAGATTAAAGGAGATTACCAGTGCATGCTACCTATTCACTGTTGCTAAGAGTCTTAGTCAACAGTGATCATCCTGTGGATTCCTTGCAATTTCACTGGCAACATCTTTCTTCCTAACCCCATAAGGGCTCCCAATATCAAGATATCTTTGTCATTGCTCTCCTATTCTGTCCCTCCACAAACTCTATCACCACAGTACCTCATGCCTCCATCTCTTCCCCTTTACCTCCCTGCCCCCAGTTTACACAGGAGGTCTCATCTATTTCCCCTTCACAGGGTGATACATAAGTTTCTCTTAGAGTGCTTCTTGTTATCTAGCTTCTCTAGAGCTGTGATTTGTAATACTATTATCATTTGCTTTACATCTGGCATAGATTTATGAGTAAGTACATTCTATTTTTGTCTTCTTGGGTGTGGGCTATCTCATTCAGGTTAATTTTTTTCTAACTTCACCATTTGCCTGCAGATTTCATTATGTCATTGGTTTTAATTGCTGAGTAATACTCCATTGTGCAAATGTACCACATTTTCTTTATCCATTCTTGGCTGAAGGGCATCTAGGTTATCTCCAGATTTTGGCTGCTATGAATAATGCTGCTATGAACATAGTTGAGGAAATGTCTTTGTGGTATAATTGAGCATTCTTTGAGTATATGCTCGAGTGGCATTGCTGGGTCTTGAGATAGGTTGATTCTCAATTTTTTGAAAAACCAACATACTGATTTCCAAAATGTAACACATTGCATAGAAAAAATTCTATGACCCTACTTATGCCTACTTCCTTCTATTGGCTCATAAAAGAATGAAGGCTGAGTTATTGCTGTAAATACATATACCAATTTATAATATATAATATAAAATAGATAAATATAATTAGCTCCTTTCTATAAATATCAGTTTTTAAATCCACTTTATATGATCTAATTTTCCTCTTCTATATTTTTATTTTTTTCCTTTTTTGGTGTTTATTATTATGAATAAAGAAGTCACATTTTCTATCCTTGTGTATCCTTATTCAAGGTCCCTTCCCCCTATCACCACATCAGGTCATTCTCTCTTCGCCACATCTCCCTATCCCCTCCAGGGCAAGCGGTCCCAAGGTCCCAAAATTACTTAGTTCAGCCTCCAATCCTGGCAAGCTCAGTTTTCTCCCCCCAACATCAAGACTGAGTTAGGTGTTCCTCTGGGGTAAATGGGATCCAAGGTGTCAGTCCAAGGTGTTTAAGATCCCAAGCTGTTCAGTGGTTGTGGTTTGGAGCTTGGAAATGTTTTGCTTTTTTATTTTTTTTGTTTAGAGTCTACTAATGAGTGAGAACATCTCTTGCTTATCTTTCTGGGTTTGTGATAACTCACTCAAGAGAATATTCTCCAAATCCATCCATTTGCCTGAAAATTTTAGGATATCATTTTTTCTTACTGCTCAGTAGAAATCCATTTTGTAGATGTACCACAGTTTGTTAATATGTTCTTCAGTTGAGGGGCCTCTATGTTGTTTCTAGGTTCTTGCTATTACAAATAATGCTGCTATGAACATAGTTGAGCTAATGCCTTTGGAGTGTGACTGTGCATCTTCAGGGTATACACCCAGAAGTGGTTGGTATTGCTGGGACCTAGGAGAGATTGATTCTCAGTTTTCTGAGAAATGGCTATACTACATTCCAGAGTGGCTGAACAAGCTTACACTCCCACCAACAATGGAAGAGTGTTCCCCTTGCTCCACACACTCTCCAGCATAGGCTGTCATCTGTGTCTTTTATCTTAGCCAAACTGACAAGTGTTTGATGGTACCTTAAAGATGTTTTGATTTGCATTTCTCTGATGGCTAATGATGATGAGCACTTTTTCAAGTGTCTTTCAGCCATTCATAATTCTTCTGCTGAGAATTCCCTTTTTAGTTCTGAACCCCATTTTTTGATTGGGTTATTCAAGGTTTTAGGCTCTAGATTCTTGAATTCTTTATATATCTTAGAGATCAATCTTCTATCATTGTAGGGTTGGTGAAAATCATTTCCCATTCTGTTGACTGTCATTTTATCCTATTGACAGTGTCCTTGGCTTTACAGAAGCTTCTAAGCTTCAGGAGATCCCACTGTTTGATTGTTGGTCTTAGTGTCTCTGCCACTGGTATTATATTTAGAAAGTGGTCACCTGTGCCAATTCGTAGAAGAGTATTTCCCACTTTCTTTTCTATCAAGTTCAAAGTGGCTGGGTTTATGTTGAAGTCTTTGATCCATTTGTATTTGAGTTTTGTGCAGGGTGACAGGCTTGAATTCATTTGCATTTCTCTACACACTGCTATGTCAACATCATTTGTTAAAGATACTATATCTTTTCCTTTGTATATTTTGGGCTTCTTTGTCGAAGATCAGGTGTTCATAGATTTTTGGATAAATGTCTAGATCCTCAATTCTATTCCTTTAATCCACAAGTCTGTTTTCATGCCAGTACCAGGCTGTTTTTATTACTGTAGCTCTATAGTATAACTTGAAGTCAGGGATGGTGATGCCTCTGTAGCCTTACTTTTTTTGCCATCCAGTATTGCTGCCTTCCTATTTGCCCATGGTTCTACTTGTATTCTCACACTAAATCTGTTCCACTATGTTTTTGTAAGGTTATTTTTATACATTATTTGAATTTAGAATAAAATTTCTAGAAAATGATACTCAAGCTTCAAACTTACTTTTTGCAAATATTTTCAATTTTCAATTTTTTTGAATTTCAGTAGGTTACAACTAACTCAGTTTTTCTTTCTTGGAGTTAGAAAACTATTCTGAAAAAATTATTTCATGCACTTATCAAAGTTATTCATGAATGGTTGTTTATGCAATATTTATGTAAATGTCAGTTTTAATATAGTTTATGTATTTTTTTTCTAGTTTTTTTTGGAAAAATATTTTATAATCCTATTTTATCTTATGTAGCCTATCTATGAAGAAGATAATCAATTTTCTTCATTTTTACAAGCAGTAAGAAATTGACTCTATAGTTTTAAATTTCTTTTGCAATTTTGTTTAGACATTTGTGTGTGTATGCACATGTGTGCATAATACTCTTTTCAAGGATCTCATATTGAGGTCAGAATATAACTTGCAGGAATCAATTTTCTTCTCTCACTACAAGGGTCCTGGAAATTGACCTCAGATCATCAGAAGTGATAATTACTAAGTACAATACCTGTGTATCCTCAACCATGATTCCAGCCTCCCTGAAGAGTTAATTTTATATTTGCTTGTTTATTTGAGACAAGGTTTCTCTTTTAGCCCTTGTTCTAAAACATGTTCTGTAGACAAGGCTGGTATTAAACTCAGAAAGATCTGCCTGCCTCTGCCTTTCATAATGTTCTGATTAAAGGAATGTACCCTCACACTTACTTTAATCTTTTTGGAGGATTTCTCGATATATTTTATGTGTGATTGTTTTACCTGTATGTATCTAGACCACAAGTGAGCTTGATACATACAGAGGTCAGAATATGGAATTGGATACTTTTGAACTATACTTACAGATGGCTAGCAGCTTTAAATGGGTGCTGAGATTTGATTCTAGGTTGTCTGTAAGATAAATGTGCTCTCAACAACTGGATTATATTTCTGACCCAATCCCCTTCAACATTTTCTAAAGTAGTTTATTTTTTCTTCATTCTCATTTACTATTTATTCATGAATATTCCTGGGTCTAACTTACACAATACAGAAAAACCCTTAGTCAAATGTCAGTAAAATTATATTTTTGTTCTAAGTTATCATCATCTGTAACCTGTTACCACAGTAATCACTTAAATTATATTGAAGAAATATTCATCCTTGAGATAGTATCTACATTGAATTTTTGTATTACTCTATTGAACATTAATGGTATTCATTGGCCTTGTACATCATGATGTTTTATGTATTATGTGTTATGAGTTGTGTATTCATAGTTAACCAATTTGAACTCATTACTATTATAATATTTTTGTTGTTTCTTTTGCTAGTTATATTAGGTGACATTTTTGGAGGTGTGTCAGACATAGAACTGAAGATTTTAGCATACTATACAAGCACTATCCCACTGAGATATATATCAAACCCAGAAATGGAATGATATGATTCACTTTTCATTGTTTTGAGTTAAGGCCCAATACAGTTCAGGTTGACTTCTAGCTGAAGGCTCAACGTGAGCTTAGATCCTTTTACTGTTTTTACTTATAGAAGCACATTAATGTAATTAAGATCTTGTAGCTGGATTTTTTCTTTGGCAGTCACCTCATTAAAAAAAATAGCACAGTGACGTATTATTGATGGAAGCTCATCCTATAGCTAATGCTTGTTTCAACCTATCTCTTATAACTTAAGTTAACCTATTTCTATTCATCTACATGCTGACAGATGACTCACGGCTTTTACCTCTTCTGCATGTCATGCTACTTCTGTGTACAGCTGGTGACACCTCCTTTTTTTCCCTAAGCGTTTCTGTCCCTATAAGTTCTGCCTAGCCTCCTCCTGGCTATCTGTTGGTCATTCAGCTTTTTATTGAAAAAAATCACAGTGATACATCTTCATATATAGGGTTTAGCTCACCCATGTTTATACTTATGACTCCCCTATTATTTAACTCAATGGCTATTTTCAGAACAAGCCCCTCTGTGTCCTTTTTATTTCTCATTCCACCACTCACTTAAACTTTACTCATTTCATCTCCAAATTTCCTCAGAGCTACTTCTCTCTTATTATTTAATACTTTTCATAATAATCTAGGTATCATTTACTTTTTTCTTTTTTTCACCTGCATTCTTATATTTAGCCAAAATTTAAACAATTTTTTTTCAGACAATAAATTCTGCTAATGGCTCTCCTTTCCCAAATATACTTTTTACTTCCCCAACCCCCAACTTCATTCTCTTACTTACTCTCTCTCATAAGAAAGAATTCATCTAAAAATAATAATACAATAAATAAAATAGAAACAAACCAGAATAGAACAAAGAAAAATAGCTAATGAAAATAATACATGTAGACACAGAGACATACACATTTTCATAAGCAGAAAGCCCTAAAAACACACAATTAGAAGTCATAATCTATATACAAAAAACACGTAAGTTATAAAAAAAATTACCAGATAAAGCAATATGAGATAAAATAACTTTCAAAAATGCTATTGAATTTATTTTGTGTTGGCCATATGCTGCTGGGCATGGGCCTAGCATTTAGTTTGGTTTATGTACTAAGTGAGATTCCATTAAAGAATATTAATTTTCCCTTGGTAAACAGTTGTCAGTTTCAGATAGCTTTGGGGTTAGGAATAGGGGCTAAGATCTATTCTCACTTCAACACTGTGACATCACCTGTTTAAGATCTATTTTGACTTTGTCCATGCCAACACAGTCCCTGTGATTTCATATGTATCTCAGTTATGTTGACTTTGAATGGTCTTATTTCCTTAGGGTATTTAATCACCATTGGCTTGTAAGATATCTTTTTCCTCTTCCACTGATTTCCCTGGGACATGGAGGAGAGATTTGGTAAAGATATCCCATTTAGTACAAAGTGCTTCAAAATCTCTTTTTGCACATTTTCCAGTTATATGTCTCTTAATTTGTTCCCATATACTGAAGAGTAAAGCTTCTCTGATGTTGGATGAGAAAGAGCCTAATCAATGAATGTAGAAGAATGTCCTCACAAGTCATTTTTATGGGTATTTTCCTTTATGAGATCAGTAGTATTTATTTACTCCTATGTCTATGACATATCTAGTCTCTAGTTCTTGGTCACTGAAGAAGTGTCAGATATCAATTTCAGCTCATGGAGTGAACCTTAGAATCAATCTGAGAGTGGCTGTTTACAGAAACAAATTTTGTGTCATGATTGTACCAGCATATCTCATATGAAAGTTTCCATTGTAGATTGACAAGTTTGTAGCTGAGTAAGTGTTTGCCTTTTTCTTCTTGTACAATGTAGAGTGTAGTGTGTTGTTTCTGGCCCTTACTTTCCAGTCTAGACCAGAGGTTTGGACCCACTCTCAGCCTCACTGATGCTTAGGCCCAAATAATCTCATAGCCACTTATATTATTCTATGCTGATCAGCCTAGGGCTCAGGCATATAATTTGCTAATTCTTTATTCTTAAACTAGCCCATTATTTCTATTCTGTTCAGTCATGCAGCTCTATACCTTTTCTCAAAGCAGCATTTAAGCTTCTTTCCTGTGTCTACAGATGTTGCCTTGTCTTGTCTCTTTTGCATCCCTGTGGCATCTCTGCTATCCTCTGAGACATTCCCATATTTTCTTAGTCTAGTAGCCCTGCCCACACGTTGTATCTGCCTTTGACCAATCAGTGATTGTATCAAACCAGTAGGTGGGGCAATTATTACAATGGAACAGAATGTAATCTCCATACAGTAGAGTACATTCCCAGTACCATGAATACTAGTGAGTAGAAATGAAGGATATATGTAGGCACCATCTCAAATTTGCCATTCTCCATGAGTTACATAGAGTACAATTTTATTATTAAGATCTTATTATGATTTTGTGGAGAAAAACCAATGTTCTTTGCAGCAGTAGCATTTATTACTGTGAGGTATTGCTCCTATTCATTCTAAAGATTTGTTAATTGGTTTAATGAAATGCTGATTGGCCAGTAGCCAGGTAGGAAGTATAGGCAGAGTGACCAGAGTAGGAAGATTCTGGGAAAGGCAGATAAAGTAAGGAGTTGCCAGCCACATGCATAGGAAGCAAAGGAAAGTGACTTACTGAAAAAATATGCCCAGTCACATGGCTAAACATAAAAGAGAATTATGGGTTAATTTATGTGTAAGAGATTGATAGTAATAAGCCTGATTTATCAACCAAACGTTATAAGTAATGTTAAACTCCTATATCAGTTATTTGGAAAGCAACTGCTTGATATTTGAGAGTTACTTGTGCTTTAGAAACTTTTACCTACACTTCTTTGTCTGAAGATGTCTACAGGGTGTCTTTATCCAACACCTTGATTAGATGTGACTCAGTCTCAGAACTGGAGTTTATACTTGGTCATTGGAGATATCCAGTGTGAATTTGTCTCTCCTATTACTTAATAAGTGCACTTATATTTCTTCCATAAAATATATTTTTAAGACACTTCCACTATATTAGGTTATCATATGACACTATAAATGGTTCTTAGTTTTAGCTGTCCCTCCATTCTTGTCCTCACTCTATTCTTCCCCACTTTTCATTTGATACTTCCATTTCAGACCCCGTGCTTTAATCTATTTTTTACTATGTATTCTATTTTCCATTCTCAAGGAGATTCTTCCTTCCTAGTCCCTTACTATGTGACCAACTTCTCTGGTTATATGGATTACAGGCTGTGTATCAAAGACTGAACAAATAACATCTGTATATACTCAAATATATGATATATTTCATATTTTTTACTCTGAGTTTCCTCACACAGGATAATTTTTTGTACCTCTTTCAGTTTATTTCAAAATTTTAAGATTCCATTTTTGTTTTCTTAACAACTGCATAATATTTCATTGTGAATATTTTTCATTTTTTTCCTTTTCTCTTAATCCATTCATCCATTGGCAAATGTCAAGACTATTTCAAATACCTATCTATTATGAACAGAGCAGCAATAAACATGGTTGAGTGATTGATTCTTTCGCAGAATATAAAGTCTTTGGCGATATGTTTGTAAAAGATATAGCTGGATCTTGGGGTAGATTTATTCCAAGCTTCCTGAAAAATGACCAAATTGGATTTCATAGTGCTGCTTAAGTTCGCACATCCACAAGCAAAAGATGAGTGTTCCCCTTAACTTACATGAGTGACTTCATGATCTGACATTTTATTAATTGTCACCATTTGGGTTGATACAAAGTGGAACCTCAAAGTACTTTTACTTATATTTTTTTTTGCTTATTTAACATTGTCTCTCAGCCATTGAGTTTTCTTTTTTGACAATTCTCTGTTTACATCTGTACCTCATTTAAAAAGTAGTATTGTTTTCTTGATGTCCAGTGTTTGAGCTTTTATATACATTTCATGTATGTTATATGCATTAGATATTAACCCTCTTTTAGTTGTATCATTGGTAAAAATATTTTTCTATTCTGCAGGATGATGCCTTTTCTCAATGATTGTAGCCAGAAGTTTCTGACCCATCTACGTCTGTGATCCAAAGCTACCCACAGTCCAGGGTGACAGGCTCGGATCTATTTGCATTTTTCTACACACTTCCTTCCAGATATGCCAACATCATTTGTTAAATATACTATCTTTTTTCCATTGAATGTTTTGGGCCTCTTTGTCAAAAATCAGGTGTTCATAGGTTTTTGGGTTAATGTCTGGATCTTCAATTCTATTCCATTGGTCCACAAGTCTGTTTTTATGCCAGTACCAGGCTGTTTTTATTACTGTAGCTCTATAGTATAGCTTGAAGTCAGGGATGGTGATAC
>PVIH01014361.1:22975-54225 GCA_004025045.1 Sigmodon hispidus | reverse complement strand
ACATTAAACTTTCTTAATGCTGATGAGAAAGGGACTTCAGCTGCAGAGAAACACTGGGTAATAGAAAGAACTTCTGAGTTGAATCAACCTGTTTATTTTAAGGATGTACTAACTTCAGAATGGAAGCCAGGGCATGTGCTTCGTTGGGGTAGGGGTTTTGCTTTTGTTTCCACAGGAAAAGAGAAAATATGGGTACCAATGAGATTAATAAAGAATTGGATCGAAAAGGAGAACCCTCCTGAGGAGGAGTAATGGCTCGTGTGCCGATAAGACAATTGGATATGTGGTAAGGAACATTCACTTAATTAAGGTGGGGCAGGGTCTTAATTTTGTTTTTACAGAAGAATGGATACAACCCTCTTCACAAAGCTAAAAGGATGCTGAATGCTCAGACTTTTGAAACGTTAAACATATATATATATGAGGTCCTGGTTTGGTAACAAAAAAGGCTGGCTTTGGAGGTGGAGCAAATGGCTTTCTCCCTCTCTAAACCCAAGCGTATTGGTAAATAAAACTTTAAAAATTCTGTCTCACATCAGAAAAGCCACCTGAATTGGGACAGAAAATAGATGAAATATATAGGGAACAATCTTATCTCACTTTCATTTTAAATTTTAAATCTTATTCCTTTCGGCATTTTTTACTCTCTTACTTTAGAAATCTTTTCTGCACACAATACTTTCTGGTGGTTCAATATCTTCAGTTGATAATATCCATTGGATCCTTCACTATTAAAAACAATTTCTCCTACCAGTACTCTACAAGACATCCAGAAGGAAGATGGGGCCCCCACTGGAAAAAAAAAAACAAACATTGAGACAAAGAAGGAATTTGCTGTATGTCACTCAGTGATCACTTTTGAGGTATAGACCAATCAGGACAGTCGTAAGATAGTTTCTTATCACATCTTTAGCAAATAATTCAGATGGACTCACTCAGTATGATGAGAATGGTTATAGACATTTGTGGAATGATTTTATATATATATATATATATATGTTTACAGTTACTTCATTAGGATTTAACCATTGTTTAGTTTACAGGACCCCACAGAGATACCGTCGCCCACAGGCCAGCATGAAGCAACTCAATGAAAGAACTACGTTTCTTTCCTGATAAGTTGGTCATCCAAGGGAGGGTTATGGTCAATTATCATTTTGGTACAATGGTTATAAGTTAATCTTGGGTAGAGGATAGAATGATATTATAAAAAAAAATTTTAAAAAAGGAGAGAGAGAGAGAGAAAGAAAAGGGAACATATAGGAGATCATTATACTTGCAAACAACTATTAACCAAAGTATGAATGAAAAATGAATTGACATGGTACAAATGTTTGTATATTGATACAAATGGGAAATCAATCTATATGTTTGATTTAGATAATATGTATATTGATACAAAGTTGAACATGGTATGAATGTTTGTATATTGACACAAATGGGAAATTAATCTATATGTCTGATTGGGATAATGTATATTGATACAAAGTTGAATGTATAATTGCCCTATTTTGCACATGTCTACCTCTGTCTAAAATATTTTGCACATTGATGTGTATTAAGTGCATTGTCATTTCCATAATGCAATTTCTACCTCTATTTATGTTAGTCATAACATTTGTTGTACTATACACACGAGTTGTTTTATATAAATCTGTTTAGAAATATTTTTACATATAATGATATATAGTTAGGATATTGTTGTCATTTGATAAAAAAATGTGTATTTTGGTCAATTTTCCTAAGATTGTTATACTTGAAATTATTTGGAGGAACTGTATACTCATTTTGGAATGCCTATTTTTACAATGTTAGCCTCACTTTCTTGGTTGATTGGGATTGCAGATTATGGTTACTCAGATTTATGACCTAAAAGTCAGAATACTCAGGTTTTTCGGAAACATGTTAGAATACACCCAATAGATAGGTGTCTTCAATCACTTCATAGACCGAGAGAATATGACATTCAAGATTTTGTTATCTCAAATTTGGCCTTGAGAGACATGACAACTCCTGGGATCACCGTTCCTTTCTCAAGGTGGTGTTGAGCATCATAGACATCTTGCAAAGAGATTGTCTTGTTTGGTGAATAATGGCCTGAGGGGCAAAAGGACTGCACTTGCCCCTACTGCTGTCAGTGTGCTCACTGTCTGAAATGGACCTGCAGGATGAGGGATAGAGACTGCCAAAGCCTGCCTAGCCAGGGTAAGACGGTCCTACCAAAAAATACCCTGCTTCTATGGAAACTTGTCAGATATCCTAGGCCAGTAGCCACAAGGATGGATGCTCCCGTTATACAGAGAAGTGGTGGATGACTGTCCAGGTAGTTAACTGACGTCTTCTCCTAAATTCTGGAAGTTACTTCATGCTTCCAACTTTAGGTATATATTTTCCTTCTCAGGTCTTGACGGTGTTGAAGATTAGATAGTTGAGGTTGTTATTACTTCACATTTCAGCAAAGACACTCAAGTGTTAGAACTGTATTGTTTAAGATGAACAGCCTTAAAGCAATCCCTGTGCATTTTCTCGTATCAACATTTTAGATATTAAATTGTACTTTGTAGTTGTTGTTTGTTAGCAGTAGTTTGACCTCACTTATGTTAGTACCTTTCTCTTTCCCAGACACTGTCTTATGATGATCCCTATAGTATGTAGTTTTAAACCTAGTTTAGAACCTTCCTATTTAGACAAAACGGGGAGATGTAGCGGGAAATCAGGAACTATATATGTGAATGATCGCATCATAGGACTGGAGACGAGCGGGGCGTGGTTAACTGGAAAGGATTCCAGAAGTAGACCTTCGAGGGAGAGGACCAGGACAGGAAGCCGTCATTCTCGCGCGAGAGTTCCCGACCGGGTGCGCAGTTTGGTCCAGCTGCACGGGAGTTTGGACATACGGTGTGAGGATGAGGAGTTTTCCTTAGAAAGGCTCCGGCGCACTACAACCTTATCCTTTCATTTTCTCTTAAAACCGTCTCTGTTTTGTACGTGATTTTCACAAAATAAACCCCATTTAAAACATATCTCACGGCGGGTTTTTACCGCGATAATAAAGTTTTTTAGAATAAGAAATAAAAGTTATATTCTCTTGTAACAAGTCTCTCAGAGTAAAGCAAAGGTTGAGCAAAACAGAAACAGAAACTGGATCACTGCTCTGATCTTACCAAAGACAAAGTCTATAAGATATTATTTACTTTTAACTTGTGTCTGATTCAGTTTTGAGCTGTTAAGCTGGTTATGTCTTCCTCAACATTCTGAGAGACTTTTCTGTGCCTAAATTGCTGTTTCTGAAGCTTTGTTTATGCATAATTTTTGAAACATGTCTATTCTTATGACAGAACAAGAAAAGGTTATTTGTACAAGTCAATATTGGAACAAATAAAGAAGTTTGTAAGTCACGGCCAGTAAATACAGCCTGGAGTAAATGTTGATGGCTCTACACCTTTTTTTACCTAGATGCCTCTCTTTTTCTGCTGCTGGCTATGGCTGCTGGGTTGCACATATTGTTCTGTGGAAGGCTGATTTTTCCCCAGGTTCATGAAGTCCCATTAATCTACAACCACAGAGTTTAGGAATGATTACTTTCCTAAGATGTCCAGTCCCTTCTTCAAGCAAAGGCTCACGGAGTGAAGAAAAAGTTCAGGTCACTTGATTAGAGTTGGAGAACTCTAAAATTATACTCTTAACTTCCATATAGGAATAGAGAAAGTAAACTGAAGAAAATAGCCTGAACTCTATGCTCTTGTCTACTTGCATCCACCTTTTCCTGGGCTGCTTTCTTACATATGTCTGTGATAGCTGACACATGCATCCTCAAACTTGCTCTTTCAGTAGATAAAACTGAGGTCAGCAGATTCCTTTCTGATGATTATACACAGCCTCTCTGTGGTGAAATATTGTATATCTAGTAAAGTTTGCCTGAAAAATTAGAGGACAGAGTCACTCACATATTTAGCCATGAAGGTCAGAGAGTAGTAAACCACCTTTAATTTCAGCACTCAAGAGGCAGTTATTTTCTGAATATCAATGAGTTCAAGACCTAACCGAGACAGATGGTAGTGGCATGCCCCTTTAATCCTACCACTAGGAAATTTGAACCAAGAAGTGAGATAGCTGGGCAGAGAAAGAGGAGGCAGAAGTTCAGTCCTTTGCCTGTGATCCTTTGTCCCTTCAGTTGAGAACACAAAAGTATTCAGTCTGAGGATTTATGAGCAGCAGCTAAGTGAGAAGTGGCTGTGGTTTATTTCTCTGTCTTTCTGACCTATCAGGTAAATTTTATTACATATACAGTATTTCACCATACCTGGATACCAGTTAATAATTGAAAAAGCAACAGGTACTGACATCTTGACAAATGTCTAGCCCTTTCATATCTTTGTCATTTAAATGCATTTTGCTAGGTATTAAACAGGGGACCCAGTGACTGTTGGCTTTAATAAGTGTGCTCATGAAATACCTTTTATATAGCTGCTTTGTAAATTCTCCCTCAAAGCACATCTATTCCCACCAAAGACTAAATCTTTGGTGTAGATGCTACCTTTTCTTAATTAATAGATTTTAACCTGCAAATAGATTTGCTTGCTTTGTTAAACAAGCATGGCTCCTTTTGTAATATCTTTTTAAACAACTAATTATTCCTTGTATATTTGAAATTACTGTCTAAGAAGAGAAAGTCCAGTATGAGGAATGAGCTAGTTACCATGAAAGTGTAATTTTTTTCCAGTTCTGCATTCACTTCCAGTAGAACCACTGTCAAAATTTGGCAAATCATTCTAGATTGTATATACATACATATACTAACATTCTTAAATATATACATATACAATGCACCTCTATGTGCTCATTTTTATCAAATTTGTTCATATTGGTTCTATTTTTCTGAAGCAACCTTCCTTTATTAAGGAATATGCTGATTCCAGCTTTTGTCCACTTGGACAAGGAGATCTGCCCCCATTTTATAATTAAGAGTCTAATGCTTTCCTCCTCCTCCTCCTCCTCCTCCTTCTTGATCTGTGCATACTTTACTTTATGCCTTCACACATCTGAAGATGTGGATAGAGATTTCATTTAAATGAACTAAAATTTTGAAAATGTACCAAATTGTCATTAGCAAATGTTTCAATCCAAACATAATGATATTTATTTAGAAAATTCCACCATCCTCAGAAAATATAAATACATAATTTCTTATGAAAAATCCCTCCCCAATATCTCCATTTCAGTTTCAAAATAGTGCTTATATATGTTAGCTGCAGAATAGCCTCTGCATCATTTACTGCTATAGATAGTTACTACTGAAGAGTGTAGTGTAAATATAAATTAAGCTTCCAGTCTAAGCAAAACTTACATCACTGGCCATATATACATATATATGTAATCCTCCATTCCATCTTCACATTGCTTGCTTATTTTGTGAACAATAAAATATTTTAGCTGCCATATTAAATAATTACCTTCTGACATTATTTTTCAATTTTCAAAATTGTGTTCATTTATTTACTGTGAGACAGGGACTGTCCCTGCTATATCACATGCATGAAAATCAAAGGATAACTTGCAAGTCTCTTCTTCCACAAGTGGGTCCCAGGGATTGAAATCAGACTGTCAGAATCAGCCAAGAGGGTTTCACCCACTATCTACCTGACCAGTATTTTCTGTATTCTAAATTTTACTTTACTCCTAAAGGGGCACATATTCTTGTTATAAAAACCATTTTTATGTAAAAGTTTATGTTTTATTGTGTCTCCTGATCATGCTGTACTCCTTAAGTATATAAATTTAAGTGATGTGTGTGTGTGTGGAGAGAGAGAGAGAGAGAGAGAGAGAGAGAGAGAGAGAGAGAGAGAGAGAGAGAGAGAGAAGTGTTTGTGCAGTGTGCAAGGCAGAAATTTGGCTTGTTTTACTCTAGAATGCTGCTGTTACTGCTCGCTGATTTGGAGCTGTATTTTTCAAATAGAAGATTGATGGATAGATATAATGACTTTAGAATATCTCTGTCTTATTTCAGGTTGAGGCTTCTTTTTTCATTTTTATCTTTTGCCTAAATTTCTGCACAATATTCATAAAACTTCTTTAGCTTTGTAGTATATGACCATGTGCAGGAAGAGAAGAACTCAGTGATTTTGCCATTTTAGGATTGTTAAAAACAACCTGATTCATTTCTTTCTTTCTTTCTTTCATCTCTTTCTATATAATGTCCTACAGTTTTTGAAAAAGCATACATTTCCCAGCTGTTTCCAATACCAAACTGTACTGTGTGGTGTTTTGTTTGCAATGAGTCTCAACCATATGCAGATTGTGGAGTGTCTTAGAATTCTCAATCCTCTTAGATATAAACAAAATATCAATTTGACACGTTGTCTGTAGTTATTTGTATTCCACTACATCTTCTGCATAATAATAAAATAAACTCCTGAAGTACAAACTAGTATCTAATATAGGATGTTGTTTAAGTGTTTAGATTATTCATATTTAATTTTCATCCCTCTCCAAGAGACTACTGTCTCATCCATGCTCTACTACAGACTCTCTCTGGGTGGAAGAGTGGAGAAACCTGCTCTTCCTTCTCTATGTTCTCCCTCACTGTGGCTTCCAAAGTCATGTCTCTGCACATCTTCCATCCTATGTTTACTAGTTCTCTGGGCATTTAGGGGTTACAGCAATGTCTTTATCTGGGTGTAATTAGAACCAGGCATTCATTCATTACATTCTGACATTCACAGTATTGTTCAGGCTCTTATTGATGTTATTGACCCTCTGGGGTTCCCATTTATCCTGCAGCCCTTGGAACTGAACACCTAAGGTAGATCCTTCTGGTCAACATCATACCAAAGAGTGAGTTGCTCTGTGTACACTTGGTCTCATTGCATTCACTGTCAACCCAAGAAACTTAGCTTCTGCCTGATATCCATTCAAGGACCTTCTTTCAACAGGAGTGGGAAGTTAGGCTTGGTCTTGCTAGACTAATCAGTGTGTGTTCAAGCAAGAATCTCTTTCTAAGACTTTCTTAATGTACTATCAATGTGTTCCTCTAGCTAAGATACTTAACATCCTTTGATGTGCTTTTCTCCCTGGGTTTCTCTCCTCCACATCATTTTAGTGGGAAGCTAAAGTTACTTGATTTTACATCCTTTCCACAGTACCTACTTCTGCTTGATTACAACTACCTTTAATAGGAGACAGAAACAATTGCTTTGCAAATCACAGTGACTATGTTGGGTGTAAATGAATCACCTGAAGAAAACCATTGTTTATAGTGTCCACATGGAAGGTACCCCCTGGGTTTGTGAAACTGGGAAATCCTTGATCTATCTGCATAGTAGGGCCATTTCACCATAAGACTGAGAAGATTAGGCTGTGCAAGAAGGGACAATTCAGCACACCTCTTGTAAGGACAATGCTGACCTGGTATTTAAAGCCTTTGTCCTGGTGAATATTCTGAATGTGAGTGACTATACACCTTCCTTTTGATTTTTATTTAGTGAATTTCCTTAGGAAAAAGAGAAGTAATATGAAAGTAGCTTTGCAATACTTAAAAGAAAAATGCTAATTTTTTCAGCAGTTATCTTTCTTTTTCTAGCCTGTTCCTCTTTTGCTCATAAAAACAGATTTTTACTTCAGATAAACATGGGGGATTTCCAGTTAATATCAACTCGTATTTCTACCACCAGATGTTAAAAGCAGTGACAGAAAAAATTGCAACTTGATTTATTTATGACTTTCCATATTTTAACTTGGCTAGTATTCATAACAGGATTCATCTGCATTTTAGTTGCACAGATAGGGAATCTGAGGCACAGAGGTGTTTGCAAATTGTCCCAGGCTATGAATTAATAAGTATCACACTCAGGGTTCAAACCTCACTATGAGGCAACATAAAGCAATTCAGCCTTCTTTGAATTTTTATTGTATTAATTTATTTTGTTTTTGTTTGCTGTGTTTCTCAAGAGAGGAGATTTTATATCCCAGACTGGCCTTGAAATCTCTATGTATCCAAGGCTAGCCCTAAACTCCTGATGCTATTATCTCCCTCATGACTCACTGTTATTTCTCTTTTTAAGAAAACTTGTGCTACCAAAATAAAACAAACAAACAAGCAAAAACCAAAACAAAACAAAAAACCAGTTGTATTTCAAGACATTTTAAAAAGTGTTTCTTTGCTTGTTAAATAGTAGTGTATGGAATAAATGTCACACTGCCCTGTGATTCAATATCAGTAGACTTTTGGTAAATTTCTTTGCAATAGGCATTACTGGAGGAAATTTAACATTTAATATGAGTAAGTCATACATATTGTTTTATAAGGATGACTTTATGGGTACTTAGGGCAGAGTATATTTTATTGCATTATTTATTTTTGGATATACACACACATATACACACACACACCACATACACACACACACACACACACACACACACACACACACACACACACACACACACACCATACAAACCAGGATGTATATGTGTGCATGTGAAGGTAAGAAAACAACTTTTAACAATCATTTCCCTCTTTCCACTTGAATCATAGGCACGGAACCCAGACTGTCAGCCTTAGCAATTAGACATTAACCCACCTAAGCTATCTTGCCATTAGAAACCGTATCTCCTTCAGCTTCCTCCCAGAGACTGCTGATGGAGCTTCACAGTAATCACACCCCTGCTTTTAACTACATTTTAAATTTAGCCAGTATCTTAAGTAATATTTAGTAAAAATAATGTGACATACTTTTTCTAAATAAAAACACTTAAGGATGCTACTGAGAAAGGTCAGCTTCATTTAATACTCAGTTTTCCATGGAGTATTACTCTCCCACCATTAGCACATAGTTTGGGCCTCACACATCATGGCTGATGTTTTAATGCATTTCATTAAGTATAGTCTTATAAGAGTGCTTTATTTTCTTCTATAACTCTGATTTACTGTGTCCATCAGTACTCAAATTTTAACCTATTTCATTTTAATTTTTTGTGTCACTTTTTTTTCTCCTGAAATGAACTCTGTAATGTATTTGTAGCTTTGGCTTGTCCCAATTGTAAACTTGTTATTAATTTCAATTTGATACTGGATTCTGCTTATCTAGGCAAATTATTGAATCATGAGTTAGAATATCATATAACTCCCTAAAATATAATCTTTGTGTACAAGCAAAAAGATGGATTTCAAATACTATGGAACTATTGCTTTGATTTTATCTGGGGTCACTTCCTCCAAGTGTGATAGACATTTGATATTTATTTGAATTAATGAATTAATTCTCACCAACTTTTTGTAGCTCAAGCTTTCTACCCAGCCTCTCAATCAGAAAACCAGAGTGGTAGCTTTTCTAAGGCTGAGGGCTGCCAAAGTATGCTATTTACAGTTGTGATGGATGTAAGTGCAGATATATGTATAAAAACTTTGTGAAAGGATTTTCAATGGATGTATGGCTTTTAGTCGGCAGAAGTAATTGTGTAACTGTCTGGCATGAAAACAGTGGTGATCCTTAGAAACAAGCAAACCTGAAGGAGAAATGTAACAAGTACAACAAGCCTCTTTCTCCTTATTCTCTAGCACTGATTTCTCGGACTTCCTCTAGCATCGATTTCTAGAACTTGAACCAAAAGAATGATCATGAGTACACCTAAAGATCTATTTTTTTAAAATTTCATACGGTTTGGCTTATGTCTCAGGCACACTGTTAGCTAGCTCTTTCATCTTAATTTAACTCATTTCCATTAATCTACCTGGCCACATGGCTGTGGCCCATAGCCCATACCTGTATTCCTACATGCTGCTCCTTTCATGGCTGGCTGGAGACTGACTGACTCTGCCCTCCTTCTACCTGTCTCTACTGATTCTTCCACCCACTTCTATGGTGATCCACATAATCCCAAACAGCACTTTACTTACAGAACTGCATACAGAGAACAGTCCCACCACATTTGCTCTTTTCTGTCTAATCAAAAAGGAAGGTTTCAATTTCAATATAGCAAAACTACATACAACAGAACAGCTATCAATAAAGAATTACAGTCACAATATCCAGTCTATTTGTGTTAACAAAATTAAAGAAAATATTCCATTATTCACTGTATTCTTGTGAGTCTAAAGTTTAATATACCTGTTAAAATAACTAAGAAAAATGATAGTTTTCAAATCTTCAACTACATCAAAGACCACAGAAGAATATATTACCCAAATAAACAGGAAGTGCAAGCAACTTTCAAAATTTAGAAATGACAGAGATGATACCTGTCTGCCTGGACAGTCATCCAAAGTTTCTTTGTTATGTTGGGGCATCATCTTCAACCTATAGACCCAGAGTCTCTGACATACCTTTCACTGATTCAGGAAATCTGGCACAGTCCATCAGTTTCTTCTTCTTGTATCATGAAAGATACCTGGCAATTTTCTCTACAAAGCAGAAACCTGAAGGACCATCTTTGCTTGTTCCACCAAAGTTCACTTTCCTATGGAATCTGACCTAAAGATCTATTAAGAATCATATTTACTATGCCTTTATTAGTGTAAATTATATAGAAAATAATAATATGCCAAACAGAATATAAGAAAACTGTGCAAATTAAGCTCTGAAGTCGTTAAATATTTTAAGTTAGAGGACTGGAAATAGTATTAGAAATGATATGAAAATATCAAGAAAAATGTTTTTTAATAATAATAATATAAAAAAGTAAAGATTAGAACTATAAAAGTTATCTTATAAAAGCAAGCAGGGGCTGGAGAGGTGTCTCAATAGTCAAGAATATATGCTGCTTTAGCAGAGGTCAGAAGTTTGGTTCCAAGCACCTAACTTGGAAAACTCACAACTGCCCGTAACTCCAGCTTCATGGGCTCTGGCACCCTCTTTTAGCCTATATAAGCACTGTACTCTTATTCTTATGCTTGTAAACACACACATGCTTATATCTACATACACATAACTAAAAGTAAAATAAAAAATCTTGAAAAATATTATTTATGCAAAAGAGGAAAAAAGAAAAAAATAAACTTACTACAAATAAACTTTGATTTAGTTGAAATAAGATTTTGAAACAGGAGATTTTTTTCTATCAATAAAAATATATCAGGAACATAATAAAAAAGCATGGCAATAACTCAAACAAAATGTGCTTGATTCTTTGTTAACTATAGCAAAAAAATGGTGGAAAACAAAGGGACCATAGATGAGGGGATGACCTTACATTACACCCTTGTTCCTCAGTCAGAATGATGTATGTTTGACTTCTGCACAATTTCTGGCCTTCTCTCATCTATACATCCAACAATGTGTTCATTTCTATTCCAAAGTAAAGCCAGTTGTTAATCATTTACATCTGTTGGAGACTGGGAAAATTAATAGTTTTATATTATATTGTTTGCTGGATATGTTTGAGTGTATATATAGATGTGCACCACATGCACACAGACACCGTGAAATGATCAGAGAGGGTTTAAATTCCCTGAAACTCCCATTATACGGTGTTGTGAACTGCCATGTGCATTCTGGGACTTGAACCAATGTCTCAAAGAGAAGTTAGCAATTTACAACTACTCTGAATCTTCTTTCTAGCCCCTGAATTGAGAACTTTCAAGTGATGATCCTCTAGACTAATGGATGGATAAATCATGAAGACATGTACTCATTAGCTAACTTGAAGAATGCCTTTTTCTGTGCTTTGGCAACACTTGTTAAATAGAAAAGTGTCACATGTGTTTATATGTGGTGCATGTGTGTATGTGCTATGTGTGTATGCGGTGTGTGTATGCGGTGTGTGTATATGTCTGTGTGTATGTGGTATGTGTGTATGTGTGTCTTGTGTGTGTATGTATTGTGTGTGTATGTGTATGTGATGTATGTGTGTGGTGTATGTATGCGTGTATGTAGTATGTGTATTTATTCTGTGTATGTCTATGTGTATGTGATGTATGAGGGACACAAGCAGGTGTGCTGTACACATGCACTTGGGCAGATAAACTTGAACAAAGATGGATCTCTGTCCACATCTTGTACCTCATTTGCCATAAAATTGAGTGTTTTGCAAGATAGTTGTTCTGATAGCTTCCAATGATACTCCAGTCTCTACTGTCTCTATATCACTAATGTTGGTATTACAGACACATTTCACCATGTCTGCCCTTATGTAGGTTCTGGAGAAAAGATCTTGGTCATGATGACAATGTGGCAATGGCTTTGCCCTCTGAGATATCTATCCAGTGTCAAATTTGGCATTTAAAAAAGAAATAATAAAAAAGTATTTTGCTACATTATTTGAATAAAGCAAATTTAAGTGTTTAACTTTTTATATGTATGTGGGAAATGAGATGATCTAACTCATGTATGCAATGGTTTAGACTTCAAGTAGGGTATTAGTGCATCTAACAGGTTGCATTTATATCATTTATTATTTTATGATATATACTGCCTTACTTAAATACTGTTTATCCTAATATACTATAAACACTAGAAATTATCCCTTCTGTCCATCCATTCTTAACACAAGTCCTATCAGAAAGTTTAAGCTATAAGTGGTCAGTTGTGCTTTTCATACCCACTCTCTTACTACTCTCCAGACCTTCTTATTTCCTCTAAAATGCTGTCTGAGATTTATGTCCAACCTTGACCAGCTTTCTTGTTGCCCTCTCTCAAACCTGAAAGTGCCTCTCCCCTTTGCTTTCTGGTAGAAGATTGACACTCAGGACCTGTTCCACCCCCTGTGACAGAAATCTCTCTTCTACCACTTCCCACCTAGGGCTTCCAGTTAGCTTCATTCTTTACCATAAGTTCTATGACTGTGTTGATGATCAGACAGTGTTGTCTGATCTTCAGCCACTCAGCTGGCACTAAGATGATTATCCATGGTCGGCATACAGAAGTCACAATGCCAAGGTAACTGTTGGAGAGTGTTACTGACTAGCACAACATTCGGGTGTCTGTATCATTCACCTAACTTCATCTCATCATGGCAGTCTTCTGCCACCTTTCTTCCTCATAGGAATGATGATGACATCACAGAAAGAGATGTGGAGAGAAGGAAAGGTGGGGTTCAAATACATATATGTGTAATTGTATGTATGTGTTTATAGTGAAAGTGTGCTTTTGTTTGTTGATTCTGGCTTTTTATTTTCTCTTCACCTTTTACATTAGTAGTTAACTATCAGTTTTAATTTTAAAATGTCTTCACTTGTGATTGTATAATTAATAGAATAATTTTTAAATATTCAAAGTTATAATAAATAAACAACACTATATTAAATCATTACATAGCAATTTTTAGTACTTACATTTCTGCAAAACTGGTTGTGGAACTCATAATTCTCATTACAATATATGCAATACTATTAGAAACTCATCTGTGAGTGACCATGCCTGCAGCTTTCTCTTTTCCTGCATTGTCTTCAACAACTTGTAACAACTGTCTTTTATGTGCATTGATTGTAATTATTATTTCATTTTAGGAAGTGAGAGAAAGACAAGGTCTCATTTGTAGCCAAGACCAACTTGGAAATTGGTTTGAATTAGTTCATACTATCCTCAAACCTACAATAATCCTCCTGCCTCATAATCCTCACTACTAGGATAGTGACATAAGCTACTACAACTGACTTATTTGATTGTCCCTTGAATTGCTCACCTTTAAAGAGTGAAGGCCTCTGCCTTTTTTCTGATGTTTTAGGTCACTATTATTTAGTGATAATTTGACTACAGATTTTGAGCCTGACCTTAAAATCCCTCTGCTATATTTCTCTTATCAGTTATTCATATGATAATTTGGGTCTAAGTACTCAGTGTGTTTGGTGTATTGTTTCCCCTAAGCACTGGGGGAATGAAGTAGGCAAAAGAGGTTTCAATAAATTTCATGAAAGAAAGAAAAAAATAGATTTTCTTTTGTTTTTAAGTTTTAAAATATCTTTTGAGAATTTCATAAAATACATTTTTTCAACTTTATAGTATATTTTTATTTTTTAGTTATTTCAGTTTAAATATAGCTTATATATATGATTTATTTATTTATTTATTTTGTATTTATCAAGAAAAACAGTAAAATGAATTTAAAATGCTGAGAAGTTAACAATAACTATAAAGAAGATAAAATCATAAGCATGACTTATCAAGGGTGATAATGCAAATAAGATTGCTACACATATATTTTGTTTGTGTTCAGCTTTCCCTCTGAATTTTTTTTTCCATCCCTGTATATCCTTATTCAAGGTCCCTTCCCCCTCCCATCACATCAGGTCATTTATTCTTCTCCGCAATTCCCCATCCCCTCCCTGGGCAGGAAGCAGACAGTCCTATGGTCCCACTGACCCAATAATGCTTGGATCAGTCTCCACTCCTGGCAAATCCAGTTTTCTGCCCCCTCCTTCAAGAGTGAGTCAGGTATTCCTATAGTTGGAGTGGGATCCGAAGGGTCAGTCCAGGGTGTCTCTGATCGTAAAATACATTTTTGATCATATTCATTCTGCTTTGCTTTCTCCAAGGTTCTTTCCATCTCTCATAATACATATTTGTATGCTGTATGAATATATATAGTTTTATCTTTTAATTTTTTTTATGTAAAAGTTTTTTTTTTTTTAAAAAAAGAAAACAACTCATAATTGTTCCCCTGATTTTCCTATTCCCAGTCATCACCCAGCTTTTCCCCCATTCATTCCTCAAGAAGGTGAGGACTTGTGAGTAAATGCAATGTGGCATATCCAGTTGAGGTAAGACCAAGCTCCTCCCCCCAGTATCAATCAAGGGTGAGCAAGGTATTCCTTGGTAGGGAATGGGCTCCAAGAAGCCAATTCAAGAACTAGGGATAAATCTTGGTTCCATTGCCAGAGCCCCCCAAAACTGCCCAAGAAACAGAACTATCATCCACATTCAGAGGGTTTAGTTCAGCCCTATGCAGGTTCCCCAGCTGTCATTTCAGAATCAATGCGCTCCCCATAGCTTAGTCCAGGTGTCTTTGTGTATTTTCTCATCTTTATGTTGACCCCTTTGATAATATAATCTCTCCTTCCTCTCAAACTGGACTAGGAGCTTAAACCAAAGTTTAGCTGTGGATTCTCCATCTGCTACCAACAGTTGCTGGATGGAGGTTCTATAATGACAAGTAGGGTAATCATCAACCTGATTATAGGGAAATGCCAGTTTAGGCACCCTGTCCACTATTGCTTAGAATCCTAGCTGGGGTCATCTTTATGGGCTCTTGGTTGTTTCCCTAGTACTAGGTTTCTCTGTAACCGCACAATGGCTCCTTCTATCAACATATCCAATTTTGGTCTCCCCCTCTCTCCTTCCCCCAACTCAACTATATCATTCTCTAAACAAGATATTGTTTTATTTTTTACCCATAATGACTCAGAAATCTGATACTTGGGTGATTATCTGCTAGTTCAGAGAGTTAGCACCCAGATGCTTCCTTTTTTGCCATTGTCCCAGGAAAAGAATTTACTTATATATCGCAAACAAAAACCACTCAAACTGAATATCCCTCCCTTGTACTTTCTCTCTCTTTCTTTCTTTCTCTCTCTCACCAACTATAAACGTCTTCATACACTCTACTGCTTTTTTTGTCAACAGAGGGCAACTGTGTAGTACAGTGCATGCCTTCATTCAGCATTCATGATGATGCACATTCAATGAACATATATAATAATTATACCAATAATATATAATATACAATATATCATACTATACATAATAATTTTATTAGATAATATATAATATAATGTATATTAGATATATCAGACACATAAAACTAATGACTACTTCAGTTTGGCAATTTAACTTTTGCAAAACCATGTAAATTTTATTTTTTTTCATGGGAAAATAAAATTAAGTAGAAACTTCTCTTTACATTTTAAGATTGATAAGGGCTACAGTTATATGGGCAGTTTCCTGCTCATATCCAAGTTATGTTCATCAAAAACCTTATTATGATTGGCTGTGCCAATGATTCTGAAGAGAAAGAAGAGCCTGCTACATCTTGAATCAAGCTTCATTCTGTTTTTTTCTCTAGTGTAGCAATATCCTCGTTTTGCAAAAGCACTTTGGATTTGGTTTGGTTTTATTGCAGCTGTCATACACTAACTAACATAAGTGCTCGAGGACACAGTGTGATGATATTAAAACTACAGAGGGGAGATTCAACAAACACCAGGTTACAATATTTTACATATTATTTAAAAGTTACTCATATAGCAAAAATATAGTAAACATAACAATGAGAAAATAATTGGAAATACAAAGTAATTATATTAGTCTGACTAAAGTAAAGTGAATTATTTTCAGAAACATTTCAGATTTACTCTCTTGATATATAAAAAATATGTGAAACTTCTGATGCTGTTTGATGGGAAACAAAGGAAGCAGTTGGCCAGGTGTGGTGGTGCATGCCTGTGGAAGATGATTAGTTCAATGCTAGCCTGGATTCAGAGCAAGACTGTCTAAAAAAATTTTAAATTTTAAAATATAATTTGAAATAGGTATTTTCTAAAGCTGTATTTCTGAAGCATGACACAGAAAAGCATTTAGTTATTTCTCTTAAAAATTTAACCCAGGGCCCATGCCACTGCAGCAGTAAAGTCCACTGCCTGCCCCAAACACAGTTGGGAAGGTAGCAGAAGGGAACCGCTAGGTCCCTTGGTCCTGGGCACATGCCTTGGAAGTAAGAAACTGGAATTCAGTGGGGAACATAGTCTGCACAGAGACGGATTGGCCTAATAGCAGCAAGAAGCAGAGGAATTCCTAAAAGCATAGCTGAGAGGTCAGAAGTCAGAAGGTAAATTCTGCTACCTAAACCCAGGCCCTGAGACGGCTTCTCTGCTTTGGCACAGAGCATAGCCCACCCAGTACATGACTGATATAACAGCAGTCGGGGAACAACCAAGTCCCTGGGCACATAACTGAGAGGTAAGAGGTCAAGAGGTGATGACTGGCATAACACTGAGACCTCATGAGATCAGCCAAACCTCTGAGCACAGAGCTAATTAAGAGCCTCCGGAGCCTTAAGAGCCCTCAGACCAACAACTCACTAGGAGCCAACCAAGAACTCAACAAGAGAGAATTGAGGAAACAATGGGCAGATGGCAGTGCAGAAATACATAACATACAACAGAACAAAGGTCAACAAGTCACCACGAGAAGAAGCAAGTAGCTCTATAGCTTCAAGACTAGAACATAACAACAAAGAGGGAACAGAAGAAAATGACCATAAAAACAGCTTTATGAAACTAATAGAAGCCTTAAAAGAGGATATAAAAAGAAATTCTTTAAAGAAATAGAAGAAAATACAAACAGAAAATTATAAGATATGAACAAAGCCCTGAAAAATAATGAAGAAAACCAAGAAAAAGGAAACGAACAGGTGAAAGAAATTAGTCAAGAATTAAAAACTGAAATAGAAGCAACAAAGAAGGCACAAACCAAGACAAAACTAGAAAAAGAAAATCTTAAAAAAAATTACCTAGAACTACAGATTCAAGCATAACCAAAAGAATCTAAGAGATGGAAGAGAGAATCTGTGGGGTGGAATATTCAATAGTGGTTATAGATCAGTTAAAGAAAATAATAAAACCAAAAAAGTCATAACACAAAATGTCCATGAAATTTAGGACACCATGAAAAGACTGACCTTAGAATAATTGGAATAGAAGGAGAGGAATACCAGCTCAAAGGCACAGAAAATATATTCAACAGAATCACAGAAGAAGGGAGCAGGCAGAGATAAACTCTGCCTGTCAAGGTCCCTGAAGCTGCTGCTGAGGGAATTCGCAGGGCTACCCACCTCCACCTGAGCCATCAGATAAGGACTGGGGACACTGAAGGACAGACTCAGACCTTGCCCAGAGGTGAAGAGTGGTCAGCAGGCCCCAGTACCTGTATCACTGCCAGGGAGAGGAGACTTGAGCTCCCAACGGTTCCGGTTCAGGTTCCCGGACAGGGTGCTGTCGGCAGAACATGGCCCAGCACACTCTGGAGCAGGCAGAGGTAAACACTGCCTGTCACAGTCCGCTCAGCTGCTGCTGAGGGAGATTGCATGGCCACCAACTTGCCTCCAATTGGTTAAACAGAGAAAAATTGAAGACTTGAAATTCAGTCCCATGTACAGTGCAGAAGTAGTGATTGAGCAGACCTTTTCCTCAGAGGTCCCAGGAGGCACACAAGCCCAAGTGCCACAAATGACCAGCAGCTACCAAATCGTGAACCATTAAAGCCATGTGCAAACGCCAGTGCAAAAACTTAAATAATAATATAAAGAACAACAACGTAACTCCAGAAGAAAGTGGTGATAGTACAAATATAAGACCTGAATTGAGCAATAAAGAGAAAATAGTATGAAGCAACACCAAAAAATCCTTTTTGATGATCTTCGAAGATATCAAAGAAGATATGAAAAATAGCCTTAAAGAAATAGAAGAAAATACAAACAAAAATTGGAAGAGATGAACAAATCTATGAAAGAAACATGCCAGGAACAAAAGCCAACTAAATATAAAGGCAGACCCATCAGAATAACGCCTGACTATTCAATGGAAACGATGAAAGCTAGAAGGGCTTGGTCAGAAGTTATACAGACGCTAAAAGAGCATAGGTACCAAACTAGAATACTATACCCTGCAAAATTATCAATCACCATAGATGGAGTAAACAAGGTATTTCAGGACAAAGTCAGACTGAAAGAATATCTATCTACCAATCCAGCACTACAGAGAGTATTAGAGGGAAAACTTCAACCTAAGGACCCCAGATACACCCACAAAATCACAAACAATCAATAATTCTACAAAAGAATACCACAGAGAAAGGAAATACAAACAAGTTACCACCAAAAATGGCAAGAAATATGAATCAATGGTCACTAATTTCCCTTAATATCAATGGTCTCAACTCTCCTATAAAATGTCACACACTAACAAGATGGATACCACAACAGAAGCCATTCTTCTGTTGCCCACGAGAAACACACTTCAAATGCAAGGACAGAGACAGGCTTAGAATAAAGGGTTGGGAAAAGATTTTCCAGTCAAATGGTCCTAAGAAACAAGCGGGGGTTGCAATCCTAATATCTAACAAAGTAGACTTTAAGCTAAAAGCAATTAAAAGGGACCAACATGGTCACTACTTATTCATCACAGGAAAAATTGGTCAAGAGGAGATTTCAATCTTGAATATTTATGCCCCTAATATAAGAGCACCTACTTATGTAAAAGAAACACTGCCAAAACTCGAATCTCAAATTAATTCTTACACCCTAATAGTGGGAGACTTCAATACCTCACTTTCAACCCTGGATAGATCAACCATACAGAGACTCAACAGAGAAATAGGGAATCTAAAAGAGGTTATGATGCAAATGGATTTAATAGATATCTACAGAAGCTTCCACCCAAACACAAAGGAATATACTTATTTCTCAGCTCCTCATGGAACTTTCTCCAAAATTGACCACATACTTGGTCATAAAGCAAATATCAACAGATACAAAAAAATGGAAATAATCCCTTGTAACATATCAGACCACCAGGGCCTAAAGTTAGAGTTCAACAATATCAAAACCCAAGGAAAGCCTACCAACTCATGGAAACTAAACATCACTCAGCTGAACAATCTCTGGGTCAAGGAAGAAATTAAGAAAGAAATCAAAGTCTTCCTAGAATTCAATGAAAATGAATCTACAACGTATCCAAACTTGTGGGACACAATGAAAGCAGTCTTAAGAGGAAAATTCATAGTGCTAGATGCCTATATGAAAAACCTAGAAAAAAACCACACTAGAGACCTAACAGCTCAGCTGAAAGCCTTAGAACAATTAGAAGCAAACTCACCTAGAAGGAGTAGATGGCAGGAAATAATCAAACTTAGAGCTGAAATCAATACAATTGAAACAAAAAGAACAATACAAAGAATCAATGAATCTAAGAGTTGGTTCTTTGAGAAAGTTAACAAGATAGATAAACCCTTAGCCAAACTAATCAAAAAAACAGAGAGAGAGTGTTCAAATCAACAAAATCAGAAATGAAAAGGGGGACATAACAACAGACCCCAAGGAAATACAGAGAATTATCAGATCATATTTTGAAAATCTGTATTCCACAAAAATGGAAAACCTAGAAGAAATGGACAGCTTTCTGGACAGGTACCACCTACCAAAATTAAATGAAGATCAGATTAATTACCTAAGCAGGTCTATAACCCTTAAGGAAATTGAAGCTGTCATTAAAAACCTGCCCAAAAATAAAAGCCTTGGTCCAGATGGTTTCAGTGCCATATTCTACCAGACATTCAAAGAAGAATTACTGTCGTTATTCCTCAAACTATTTCACACAGTAGAAACTGAAGTAATATTGCCAAATTCCTTTTATGAGGCCACAATTACCCTAATACCCAAGCCACTCAAAGACACAACAATGAAGGACAATTACAGACCAATTTCCCTCATGAATATTGATGCGAAAATTCTCAACAAAATTTTGGCAAACCGTATACAACAATGTATAAAAGATATCATCCACCACGACCAAGTAGGCTTCATCCCAGATATGCAGGGCTGGTTTAACATATGAAAAACTGTAAATGTTATCCATCATATAAACAAACTAAAGGAACAAAACTACATGATCATATCCTTAGATGCTGAAAAAGCCTTTGATAAAATCCAACACTCCTTTATGATTAAAGCCCTGGAGAGATCAGGAATACAGGGAGAATACCTAAATATAATAAAGGCGATTTACAAGAAACAGACAGCCAGTACCAAACTTAATAGAGAAAAACTCAAAGTAATCCCACTAAAATCAGAAACTAGACAAGGATGTCCTCTCTCCCCTTATCTATTCAATATAGTTCTTGAAGTTTTAGCTAAAGCAAAAAGGGAACCAAAGGAGATTAAGGGGATACAAATTGGAAAAGAAGTGAAGCTATCTCTATTTGGAGATGATATGATTGTATACATAATTGACCCACAAAATTCTTCCAGCCACTATGAACTTGATAGAAAAGAAAGTGGGAAATACACTTCTATGAATTGGCACAGGCGACCACTTCCTAAATATAACCAGTGGCACAGAAACTAAGATCAACAATCAATAAGTGGCATTTCCTGAAGCTAGAAAGCTTCTGTAAAGCCAAGGACACTGTCAATAAGACAAAAGGACAGCCTACAGAATGGGAAAAGATTTTCACCAACCCTACAAGTGATAGAGGACTGATCTCTAAGATATATAAAGAGCTCAATAATCTAGAGCCCAAAACCTTGAATAACCCAATCAAAAAATGGGGTCCAGATCTAAAAAGGGAATTCTCAGCAGTGGAACTATGAATGGCTGAAAGGTACCCTAAAAAGTGCTCATCATCTTTAGCCATCACAGAAATGCAAATCAAAACAACTTGGAGATACCACCTAACACCTGTTAGATTGGCTAAGATAAAAGACACAGAGGACAGCCTATGTTGGAGAGGATACAGAGCAAGGGTAAGACTCCTCCATTGTTGGTGGGAGTGTAAGCTTGTTCAGCCACTTTGGAATGCAATATGGCGGTTTCTCTAAAAATTGAGAATCAATCTCCCCAAGGACCCAGCAATACCACTTCTGGGTGTATACCCTAAAGAGGCACACTCACACTCCATAGGTATTAGCTCAACTATGTTCATAGCAGCATTATTTGTCATAGCAAGAACCTGGAAACAACTTAGATGTCCCTCAACTGAAGAATGGATTAACAAACTGTTGTACATCTTCACAATGAAATACTACTCAGCAGTAAGAAAAAATGATATCCTAATTTTGCTGGCAAATGGATGGATTTGGAGAATATCCTCCTGAGCGAGATATCACAAACTCAGAAAGATAAGCAGGGGATGTACTCACTCATTAGTGGTCTCTAAAAAAACAAACAAGAAGAAAAGCCAAGCATGCCCAAGCTGAAACCACAACCACTGAACAGCTTGGGATCAGAAACACCCTGGACTGACCCTTCAGATCCCACTCCAACTATAGGAAAACCTGACTCACTCTTAAGGGAGGCAGGAGAAAACTGGATTTTCCAGGAGTGGAGACCGAACTAAGCATTATTGGATCAGTGGGACCATGGGACTGTCTGCAGCCTGCCCAGGGAGGGGATGGGGAGTTGTGGAGAAGAAAAAATGTCCTGATGTGGCAGGAGGGAGAAGGGACCTTGAATGGGGATACACAGGGATAGAAAAAAAAAATCCAGAGGGAAATCTGAACACAATGTTAAAAAAAAAATAAGACTAAAAAAATTACAAGACAGCTAAATAAAAATTGACTATAATACTTCCTCTCACTAATATTTCAGCCTTCCCCAGATATTTAGCTCTAAATTTCATTTATGATACTACACTGACCATTTGACATTAGGTTGTCTCTTCTAACCAAGTTTGGGACTTTGAGGCAGGTTCTAGATTATATCACTGTTTGCATTTTCATGGTTATTATTATATTTAGCTTTTGTTTCATTTGTTCTTAATAATTTAACTTTTAATAAAATAAAAATCCCAAGTCAAAAAAAAACATAGAAGAAAATTTTCCCAACCTAAAAAAGAGAATACCTATGAAAATACAGGAAGCCTACAGAACACCAAATAGACTAGACCCCCCTCCCCCGAAAAAAGACTCCTTGCCATATAATAATCAAGCCTATAAACCTGCAGAATAGAGAAAAAATACCAAGAGCTGCAAAGAAACAAAGGTCAAGTCATCTAAAAAGGGAGACCCATCAGAATAACACCCGACCATTCAATGGAAACAATGAAAGCAAGAAGTTCCTGGTCAGACATTATACAGACACTAAAAGTGCATGGATGCCAACCTAGAATACTGTACCCAGCAAAACTTTCAATCAACATAGATGGAGTAAACAAGATATTTCTTGTTATAACCTGATTTAAACAATACCTAACAGCAAACCCTGCCCTGCAAAAAGCCCTAGAGGGAAAAATCCAACTTAAAGAATTCAGAAACACCCTTGTAGCCAAAAACAATTGATAAGCCCACAGAAAAACCATGTCCCCCCAAAAAGGAAATGTAAACCACTACAAAAAATGATATGCAATATTTATCATTGGTCATTAATATCCCTTAATGTGAATGGACTTAATTCACCTACAAAAAGGCACACCCTAACAGGATGGATACAAAAACAGAAAGCATCTTTCTGCTGCACCTCAACTTTAAAGACAGACATAGGCTCAGAGTAAAGGGTTGGGAAAAGACTTTCCAATCAAATGACCCTAAAAAACAGGCTGATGTAGTCATACTAATATCTAACAAAATAGACTTTACACTAAAATCAATAAAAAGAGACCAGGAAGGTCACTACTTACTCATCTCAGGAAAAATTCACCAAGATGAAATCTCAATCCTGAATATCTATGCCCCCAACACAAGGGCACCTACATGTGTAAAAGAAATACTCCTAAAGTATAAACCCAATAGCAAATCTCACACACTAATAGTGGGACATTTCAACATCCAACTTTCACCCTTGGATAGGTTAACCAGACAGAAAGCCAACAGAGAAAAAAGGGATCTAGCAGGAGTTATGATTCAAATGGATTTAGTAGATTTATACTAAACCCTCCACCCAAACAAAAAGGAATATACATATTTCTCAGCACCCCATGGAACTTTCTCTAAAACTGACCAAATACTAGGTCATAAAGCAAGTATCAACAAGTACCAAAAATTGTGTATCACATATTTCAGATCACCAGGGTCTAAAATTAGAGTTCAATAGTATCAAGAATCACAGAAAGCCTACCAACCCATGAAAACTAAACATCACGAAACTGAACCACCTCAGGGTCAAGAAAGAAATTAAGGAAGAAATCAAAGACTTCCAATAATTCAACAAAAATGAATCCACAACATACTCAAAATTATGGGACACAATGAAGGCTGTCTTAAAAGGAAAATTCATAGCACTAAATGCCTACATGAAAAGGCTAGAGAAATTCCACTTAAGAGAACTATCAGCACAGCTGAGGAACCTAGAACAATTAGAAGCAAATTCACCTAAAAGGAATAAATGACAACAAATAATCAAACTTAGAGCTGAAATCAACACAATTAAAACAAAATGAACAATACAAAGAATCAAAGAGTTGGTCTTTGAGAAAGTTAAATAGATAGATAAAACCTTATCCAAACAAACCAAAAAGCATAGAGAGAGATAGTACCCAAATCAACAAAATCAGAAATGAAAAATCCAACATGCCTTCATGATAATAGTCCTGGAGAGAGCAGAAATACAGGGAACATACCTAAATATAATAAAGGTAATTTACAAAAAGCATAAATGGAGAAAAACTCAAAGCAATCCCACTAAAATCAGGAACTAGACAAGGCTATCCCCCTCTTCCTTTATCGATTCAACATATTTCTCAAAGTTTTAACTAAAGCAATAAGAGAATGAAAGAAGATCAAGGGGATACAAATTGGAAAGGAAGAGGTCAAAATATCTCTATTTGCAGATGACAAGATTGTGTATATAAATGACCCACTAAATTCTACCAGGGAACTTCTACAGTTGATAAACACCTTCACTAAAGTAGCAGGATACAAGATTAACTCATAGAAGCTCTCTTATACACTAAAGATAAAAGGTCTGAAAAAGAAATAAGGGAAACATCACCTTTTATAATAGCTGCAAATAGCATTAAATACCTTGGCGTAATTATAACCAAAGAAATATCAGATATGTTTGACAAAAATTTTAAATCTCTGAAGAAAGATATTGAAGAGGATATCAGAAAATGGAAAGATTTTCCATGTTCCTGGGTAGGCAGGGTCAACATAGTGAAAACGACAATCTTACCAAAAGTAATCTACAGATTCAATGCAATTCCTATCAAAATCTCAACATAATTTTTTTGCAGACCTTGAAAAAACATTACTCAAATTTATTTGGAATAACAGGAAAGCCAGGATTTTCAGACAGTTTTGCTCAACAGAAGTACCTCAGGAGGAATCAACATACCAGACTTCAAATTATACTATAGAGCCACAATAATAAAAACAGCTTGGTACTGGCATTAAAAATAGACTTGTGGATCAATGGAATGGAATTAAAGACCCAGACATTTCCACACACCTTTGAACACTTAATTTTTGACAAAGAGGCCAAATATATTCAATGGAAAATAAATAGTATCTTTAACAAATGTTGTTGTCACAACTGAATGGTAGTGTGTAAAAAAATGCAAATAGATCCAAACATATTACCTCGCATGAAGCTTAAATCCAAGTGGTTCAAAGACCTCAATATAAAACCAGCCACACTGAACTTGAGAGAAAAGAAAGTGTAAAATATCCCCTAATGCATTGGCATTAGTGACCACTTCTTAAATATAACACCAGTACTGCAGACACTAAGAAGAACAATCAATAAGTGAGATCTCCTGAAACTGAGAAGCTTCTGTAAGGCCAAGGACACTGTCAATAAGACAAAACAACAACCTACAGAACAGGAAATTTTTTTTGTCAATCCTACAAATGACAGAATATTGATGTCAAAAATATATAGGGAACTCAAAAAAACTAGAGCCCCAAACCCTTAAAAACCTAATTAAAAATGTGGTTCAGAACTGAAAGGGACTTCTCAGCAGAAGAACTAAAAATGGCTGTAAGGCACATGAAAAATGTTCAACATCTTTAGCCATCAGAGAAATGTCAATCAAAACAGCTTTGAGATACCACCTTACACCTGTCAGAATGGCCAAGATTGAAAACACTGATGACAGCCTATGCTGGAGAGGATGTAGAC
Source organism: Sigmodon hispidus (assembly GCA_004025045.1). NCBI lineage: Eukaryota > Metazoa > Chordata > Mammalia > Rodentia > Cricetidae > Sigmodon > Sigmodon hispidus. The sequence goes on along the minus strand of PVIH01014361.1, from coordinate 28,466 downwards.
CAAGTGGAAGACTCTTCCATTGTTGGTGGTAATGTAAACTTGTTCAGCCACTTTGGAATGCAGTATGGCAGTTTTTCAGAAAACTGGAAATCAATCTCCCCAAGGATCCAGCAATACCACTCTTAGGCATATCCTCTAAAGATGCACATTCATATCCCAAAAGCATTAGCTAAACTATGTTCATAGCACCATTATTTGTAATAGCAAGAACCTGGAAACAACCTAGATTCCCCTCAACTGAGGAATAGATTAACAAACTGTGGTACATCTACACAATGGAGTACTACTCAGCAGTAAGAAAAAAATTATACTCTAAAATTGGAGAATATCCTCCTAAACAAGGTATCACAATCCCAGAAATAGAAGCAGGGGATGAACTCACTCATTAGTAGACTTTTAAAAAAAATACAAAAGGAGAGAGAGGTCATTGTACACATGAACTCAAAACTAGAACATGGCTAAATAACATAATGCCTCACTTCTGCATTGATGGCTTCTGGCAGATGGGTGGGTAAGGAAAGACTTGTTTTCTTTACGGATCTGGCCACAGGGAGTTTAATTATGCTCTAGTAAGTAAATGAGCAGCATGAATATTCATTTTTGTAAATGGGGAGATCATAACAGTGTGCATGAATCTGAGAGGCCTGATAACTGAGTTGGATGGGGTGCATGATGTAAAATAATAAATACATAAATAAAAGAGATTATCTAAAATTTTTAAGAGATTCTGCTGTGAAAATATGAGTTTACATAATAAATGAGAATGGTCTGCATTAACAAAGAAGTAAAACCTGAGTCGTCATGCTTCACATTACAAAGACATAAGATTTAATGTAGAACAAGAAGACCAAAGTAAATATGGAAGTGGACCAGTGACATAGTTCAGGAGGTAACGATGGCTGCCACCAAGGCTGACTCATCTGAGCTTGATTTCTATGACTCATAATGTGGAAGTAGGTAACACACACATGCAAGTTTTCCTCTGTCCCTCACCTGGTGGTATAAATTCATTCATCCACTCAACATGCACACATTATATAAAGAATAAAAATATAAACAATAAAAAATATCATTATGTAAAAGGAACAAATTGAAAGTTAAAAAACCCAAATCTCCATGTTTTATATCAAACAATAAAATATGGAGTTTCAGAGAGATTGACAAAAATATAGTGTTGAAGATAAATTGCTATGTATGATAGAGACCAGTTAATTAAGTAAGACTATGGAAGAATGTGTAGATCCTGAAAAATGAGATGTTTCAATATGTATTCAGAAACCATGAGTAATAAAATGAAAATTGAAAGGTATTCAAAAGTATTATTCATAAGTACATCCTAGAAATGAGAAATGAAATGTTCAAATCACATCATGCCTCAAGGAAAATAAAGCAAATACATTTAAAACTGAAACACTTCCCAGTAAATGTGTGAATCTTAAAGATAAAAATATAATTGTTTGGATGTATGAGCATATAAATCAAAAAAAGAATAACATCAAGCAGGCATTAGATCTCTCAATAATATACATCATTAGAAAACAGGTAAGGTATAAATGCACAATCCTCTAGGAAATAGAGTGAGCAAAATATTTACCCAAATGGATTGTTAATACAGAAAGGCACTAGCAGTTATCTTTGGTTACATATGTGCTTGTAAAATACATTTCTTTCAAAACCAACATGATAAAAATATTCAAAGATAATCCTCTGTTGAATATTGGAAAAAATAGAAATAATGTATCAAATAATATCTGACCCTAAGTTCCATTTAACTTTTTAAATTAATTTTTTGAAGGTCTCATAAACATATCTTGGTCAACTTTACATTCTTTCTCAAATTCATCCTCATTTCATCCTAGCTTCCCTACTTTGTGTCCTGTTTTAAAGGTTTTTTTTTGTTTTTTTTTAATATTCTTTGATATGTGCTCTTCCTCTGAAGAGTGATTGACTTAGCAGATTTTGTAATCTTTAAGAACATTGTATCTCCCATCCCAGAAGCTAACAATTGTTTACAACTCTATTCCAAGGGTGGAGTTTTTGTATCCAATTCTCCAGTCCATGATAGGATTTGTTCTGGCTTACACTTGGGCAGGGTCTGTAGGTACCATCACCACAATAGCTACAAGTTCATTTGTAAGACTGTCTTGCTGTGTCCAGACATAAGTTTTTCTTGTAGTCAGATACCACCTTTGGCTATTATACTCTTTCCACTTTACTATGATCCATGAGTCTAGAAGTATGGTGTAGTACATATAATCCTTTAATGAATGAGTATTCCTCAGTCTTTTATTTTCTGTACCATGACTGGCTGTGGGCTACTTTGTTATTCACTATCCTCCAAATTCTCAAGTAAGGGATGTGCAATGTGAGATGTATTTATGTATGGATGATATATTCATACATAGGTCATTAGAAGTAGGTTTAATTTTAAGTCCATTTTGCAGCATTAAAGTTAGCAAGTTTTCCCCAAGGGCTAATGATCTATATAGCTATAGAATTTTTTCCTAATAAGGGTGCCAAGTATAAGTTAAATCTAATCAGAAAGCAGTACCAATGGGCATGTCTTTCCAGACTGTTCACTATTGTACCTTGTAGGATTTATGTGAGAGTATGGCTGATGGTTACTTTCTTATCTGGTAGTTTACATGGCACCTTTTATCCCTATGAATAATGGCCAGTAGGATTGGTGCATCCAGGTGAGTAACATATTTCCTCATGTCAGGACTCAAGTATGTGGAGTTTTCAGTAATAAGTTTTCAAATTCTGGAGAATGACCAAGAGAAATGCCAGTAATAGGCAATTCTGGGGGATCTATAGAAATCTATTGTCCAACAACTGAAAAAATAAAACTCATACCTGTAACTGGGCTTTTTAATTTGTTAGCCTCTGGTATGTTGTAGGAGCATTGTTGCCCTGCTGGAGGGTAACTCCATTTTAATTTTTTTTTAAATTTTAAAGTCAAATGGGCATCTTTGAGTCTGTTTCCCCATATAATATGAGTACAATGGCAATGTAGGAAATAATACAATTTATAACATGTATGAAATAATGTCTTCAAATATTATTTCATCTTTAGTAATCTTGTTTAAAGTAATTACTTAATCTTGTACTTCAAATAGTTTATATTAGATATATTTTAAGATGCAGAGTATTAGAAAACCAGACATTCATAACAAAATCTTTGAAACTATATTGGAAATAAAGAAATAAAGGTATATTAATCTCTCATTGGCTAGTATCTTCTAGATAAGAGACTGACTATTTAAAATCAAACAAAATACACACAAGTTAATGATAAAAATAAAAAAAGATTAAACACTTTCAAATGATAGTAAGGTCTCAACACTTATAAAGCTGAATAAAGAAATTCATAGAAAACAGGAAAATAAAGTAGAAAGAGAAAACAGAAGAAAGTAAGAGCTTGGAAAGAATTCTATTATATTTTCAATTAAATGGAACAGTCACTGATTATTAGCACAGAATGCTCTAGACACTGAGTCAATGCCTAAAATCATAGTGCAAAATCTTCAGTATTTATTGGTATAGGTTTGCATACCTGTACAAAATTAATGAATGCATTAGGTACAGCAAAAGAACAATGATTAAATAATTAAAATATAAATTGTGAAAATATACCATAATAAACTTTGCTAAGGTAGTCTCTCTCAAAATATTGTACGCATTATTGTGTGGATAGCATACATAAAGAGGGTAAATCTGGTCATAAGCAGGACAATAAAATTTTTCTAGAATATTCAGTACAAAATTAGTATTAAGCCTTGGTGATAGTTTACTTTTAGTACTTCTCATTTAATCTTTTTCATTTGGGGTCATTGGCAAGTAACAGAAATTATGGAATATGAAAGTGCTAGTGATCTGACACCCCTGTATACTTCAGAAATAAGAAAATTCCAGATACTCTTGCAAAGTAAAATCTAAGTATTACTGGGTTGATATTTCAAACCTAGAACAAAATGATTTAAAACTGAAAGGATTGTGAAAGCATTCAGAGCTTACATACAAAAATCATGATCCATTTCTTCAGTATATGTGAAGAAATCAGGATAAAAAGCACTGGATGTAATGAATATAATGTTGTAAATTAGGTTTTGCCCTTAATGATATTCCTTCAAGGCCAAATCCCCAGTGCTTTGGTAGGTGTTCTCATGTGCAAATAACTGCACAATTATGCTGTTATTATGTTAAATCATGTTTTAATTAGTCAGTAATAGACCATAGAAGATACTGATCTAAAGACTAGAATTCACACATGAAGGAAGTTGCAAAAGAGCCACATACACATGGAAGATAAGTTTGTGAGGAAGGAAGAGAGACATTGGTCTTAAATTTCACAAGCTGGAGGCAAGCAGTAGGTACTAGATGTATCAGCAGTTAGGAAAGACAGGGAAGAGTTCTCCCATCTTCAGAGAGAAATGTCTGTCAAAAACGGATGCTTTATTTTGAACCTCCCAAACTGAAAGACCATAAATTCTTCTGTTTGTTTTTTCCCATTATTATTATTATTATTATTAGCAAAGAAGTCACACTTTCTAACCTTGTATATCCTTATTCAAGGTCCCTACCCCCTCCCACCACATCAGGTCATTCTTTCTTCTCCACAACACCCCATCCCATCCCTGGACAGGCAGCAGGCAGTCCCATGGTCCCACTGTCCCAATATTGCTTAGTTCAGTCTCCACTCCTGGCAGATGCAGTTTTCTCCTCCCTCCCTCCCTCCCTTAAGAGTGAGTTGGGTGTTCCTCTAGGGGGAGTGGGATCCAAGGTGTCAGTCCAGAGTATTTCTGATCCCAAGCTGTTCAGTGGTTGTGGTTTACAGCTTGGGCATGCTTTGCTTTTATCTTGTTTGTTTGTTTGTTTCTTTGTTTGTTTGTTTAGAGTCCACTAATGAGTGAGTACATCCCCTGCTTATCTTTGAATAACTCAATCAAAAAATGGGGTTCAGATCTAAAAAGGGAATTCTCAGCAGCACTCCTCCATTGTTGGTGGGAGTGTAAGCTTGTTCAGCCACTTTGGAATGCAATATGGCGGTTTCTCAGAAAATTGAGAATCAATCTCCCCAAGGACCCAGCAATACCATTTCTGGGTGTATACCCTAAAGAGGCACATTCACACTCCAACGATATTAGCTCAACTATGTTCATAGCAGCATTATTTGTAATAGCAAGAACCTGGAAACAACTTAGATGTCCCTCAACTGAAGAATGAATTAACAAACTGTGGTACATCTACACAATGGAGTACTACTCATCAGTAAGAAAAAATGATATCCTCAAATTTGCAGGCAAATGGATGGATTTGGAGAATATCCTCCTGAGCGAGGTATCACAATCTCAGAAAGATAAGCAGGGGATGTACTCACTCATTAGTGGTCTCTAAACAAACAAACAAGAAAAAAAGCCAAGCATGCCCAAGCTGCAAACCACAACCACTGAACAGCTTGGGATCAGAAACACCCTGGACTGACCCTTCG
>PVIH01014361.1:0-22875 GCA_004025045.1 Sigmodon hispidus | reverse complement strand
CTCACTCTTGAGGGAGGATGGACAAAACTGGATTTGGCCAGGAGTGGAGACTGATCCAAACATTATTGGGTCACTGGGACCATAGGACTGTCTGCTCCCTGCCCAGGGAGGGGATGGGGAGTTGCGGAGAAGTAAAATGACCTGATGTGGTGGGAGGGGGAAGGGACCTTGAATAAGGATATACAGGGATGGAAAAAAAATTTCAGAGGGAAAGCTGAACACAAAGTAAATATATGTGTAGCAATATTATTTGCATTATCACCCTTGATAAGTCATGCTTATGATTCTTATCCTCTTTATAGTTATTGTTAACTTTTCAGCATTTTAAATTCATTTTACTGTTTTTTTGATAAATACAAAATAAATAAAGAAGAAGAAGAAAAAAAAAAAAAGAATTACGAATGGCTGAAAGGCACCTGAAAAATTGCTCATCATCTTTAGCCATCAGAGAAATGCAAACCAAAGCAACTTTGAGATACCATCTTCTGTGTTTTTTAAATAGTCATGTTTATAATATTTCATGGCACAGAAAAGTCCAATTAATATTTTATTCAATGCTCATATTAGATTAAAAGTGAATGCAAATAGATGTTCTAAAATATATGCTTTGTTTATATTAATTCATGCTTATTAATTATTCATTAATTTATATTCATTAGATGTGAATTAGTGTTGCTTCATAAACAAAAACACATTCAATCAATTTTAACTTAAGTAAAAGACATTGGCTAAAGAAGGTAGTGGTTTTATCTCAGAAGATGACAGAAAATACACAGAAGACAAAATGACAAAGAAGTGAAATAGTTTTGATGGAGAAAGAGAAAAATATTCCTGAGAATAATATATATGTATATATATATATAATATTTTCTGCTAATGTAGTACATTTTCCACATTAGTGTACACAAAAATGTATGTATTAAAAAGATAAACACTTCAGGTGTTCAAAATTAGAGAGCCGAATTCAATATTGAGATGCATATTGTGTATGTTACTATTTGCATGCTTGCATGTATTTTGGTAATAGGTAGATTCATGTAAATTTCATAACAGGCCCAATTGCAGAAAAGAGGAATAAGGAAATAAGTACAAAGGATAGTCTCTGCTTCCTATATGTACATGCTTCTTACTGGGTGTTATATACTGTACACAAGTCATCAGCACAGAAAGATTGAATAACAATAGAAGTGAAGTGTATTTTAGTTTATATTGAACATTATATGTGAGTTGAAGGCTGGAGAGATGGCTCAGTGGTTAAGTGAAGGTACATCTCTTGCAGAGTACAAGAGTTCAGCTCCTAGGGTCAATGTTGCCTAGATCACAGCAGTCTAAATCTCTAACTCTTGAGGATATAACATCCATGGGCAGCTTCATTGACAGTTGCCCATACCTACAAACAAACACATGTAAATAAAAATAAATATTTAAAAAACTGAATATGGAAAATTTGTTACTATTTATATATTGGAAATCTTTTATTTATTTATTAGCTACTATACCACTTGAATCTCTTGATAATACTGAAGCTTAAAAAAATAGATTAATTCAGTAGGATATCAATTATTCTGTTTGTTTGTTGGCTCATTGCTGCCTTAAAAAACAATATCCACCATATCTTTCCTTTGTCTAAGTTATCCATTGCACCATTTCTACTTAATTTTGAAGCAGTATTTGTGTAGTAGTTTTGTATGTATAGGCAAATTCATCTAAATATTTTACTTGCATCCATAGGCTATCTAGTTCCAAGTCTATCATCTATTTGGATTTAACTTCACATTCTATTAGATTATTTAAGAAAATAAAGAATAAATTTTAGTAATCTTCTTTTTTCAGTTTTTTTATTATTATGAGTAAAGACTCATTTTTTTATGTATCTCCTTTTTCAAACTCCCTTCTCCCTCCCACCCCTCCGAGTCACTCTCTCTTCTCCCCATCTCCTTATCTTCTCTGCAACAAGGGCAAGAGGTCCCAAGGTCCCAAGGTGACTTAGTTCAGCATCTACTCCAAGTAGATCCGATTTCCTCATCGCAACATCAAGACTGGATCGTGTTTCTCTGGAGGGAATGGACACCAAGGTGTCGGTCCAAGGTGCTTCAGATCCCAAGCTGTTCAGTGGTTGTGGTTTGCAGTTTGGATATGTTTTGATTAGTGTTTAAAGTTCTCTAATGAGTGAGTACATCCCCTGCTTATCTTTCTGGGTCTGTGATAACCTCACTCAGGAGGATATTCTCCAAATCCATCCACTTGCCTGCAAATTTTAGAATATCATTTTATCTTACCACTGAGTAGTACTCCATTGTGTAGATGTACCACAGTTAGTTAATCCATTCTTCAGTTGATGGTCATCTAGGTTGTTTCCAGGTTCTTGCTATTACAAATAATGCTGCTATGAACATAGTTGAACTAATGCCTTTGGAGTGGGAATATGCATCCTTAGGGCATATGCCCAGCAGTGGTGTTGGTAGGTCCTTGGGGAGATTGAGTCCCAGTTTTCTGAGAAACCACCATACTGCATACCAAAGTGACTGAACAAGCTTACACTCACACCAACAATGGAGGAGTGTTCTTCTTGTCCCACAACCTCTCCAGCATAGGCTGTCATCTGTGTCTTTAATCTTAGCCATTCTGACAGGTGTAAGGTTGTATCTCAAAGTTGTTTTGATATGCATTTCTCTGATGGCTAAAGATGTTGAGAACTTTTTCAAGTGCTTTTCAGCCATTTGCAATTCTTCTGCTGAGAATTCCCTTCTTAGTTCAGAACTCCATTTTGGGTTGGGTTATTCAAGGTTTTGGGCTCTAGTTTCTTGAGTTCTCTCTATATATATTAGAGATAAGTCCTCTGACACAATTTTAATTTTTTTCTCATGGATTTTTGTATTCTTTTAACAATTTTCACTGTAACACTAATGTGTGCAGACTGAGATATTTAAATAGAAGATAGCAAATCAAAGAATTACTTCCTAGTGTCATGTTCAGTATTTCTTTATGATATTTATATTTTAATACAATTACAAATATTTATATAGATAAAAATTCAACTTTTAATTATTGATAGATGAGTATTGGCATATTAATATAAGTAGATCATGATCATTGGTCACCCTGGTTAACATCAGTAGAATAAATAGGACTTGCACAATAGTGTGCTAATGTACTAAAGAAATAAAGAGGATCAGAAAGTCATAGTGACTTGTTCTTGTAATCTTAGCACATGACAGCCTGAGTCAGAAGAATTTCTATAACTGTGAAAACATCTTAGGTTATGCAGTATTCTCTAAGACCATCCTGGACTACAGTTTGAGACTTGAGCCTCTGTCTCAAAAACAAAAACAAAACCACCAAAAAACAAAACAAAACACACAAAAAGAAGAGACCAGAAGTAGTGGCAAATGAGTAAGGCCTAAATTACAGAAGTTATATGAGAAATTCAATAGAGTGTCTCTTATCATGTCAGAGTAGGCAACTATTTGTACATTGCAAAAACAGATGGAAGACATACTTCATGTGTATTCCTGCCCAACATGGAATTTTAATGGTTCTAAGTGAAGGAGAAACATATTTAATGGTATTTTTCATGACCCTCTTCAAATGTTTTGAGCGGCAGGTCCTTTCTCTAAAGTTTTAAGCCTTTAAATTTGCAAAGATTTAAGTCTTGTAGAACATAATAGAACCTTACCAGTCTCTTAAAAATTATGATTTGACTTTCTCCATTACCTCCAAGGAACCTGTTTGGTGCTAAAGCTGTGAAAAGTTAATATCTACATACATTTATAAACTGGAAGCAAAAGTCTCAAGCTCCAGTCCAGTCTAATCCTGAATGTTCCCACCTCGTTTCCTGAGATCTTTAAAATAAATAAATAAATAAATAAATAAACAAACAAACAAGTAAATAAATGAATTCCTAAAATTCTGACCACATTTTTCTTATTGGTTGGAGAAGATGTCCTGTAGAGATACAAAAAATTTCCTTTCTTTGCTCCTTCACATTTGTATTCCATCAAGATTCCAACATCTTAGCTACTGAATTCACAACACTGGGATGAAATCATGAGCGTTTGATTTAATGTGTGAGTTGCATTATTCACAACTGTGTCGTTTGGTGCCTGTATCCTCAATGCCTAGAAAATTCCATCAGGATTTTTCAAAACAAACAAAACTCTCAAAAAAATTTTTCTGTCTGAAAAAAATAAAAAAAAGTAGTCAGGAATAACAAAGGAATTTGAAGAGGGTACCTAATAAATGTGAAAGGAATAAAATGAGAATAAGTGTTGAGATTTCCTCTGAAAACCTTGCCTTCTACAATGCTTTTATAAAATTTCTAATAAGGTCAGAGAATAAACAACAGTATTCTTCTGAAAAAGTAAGAGTTCAGAGAAGACATTAATGTGTTTTGTGTTTTGGTTTATTTACCTCATTTTGAGAATGTACTTATTCTCACATCTGTGCCTGCCAAGTACATAACATCTAGAGACTGATTAAATGCAATATATTGGAGAAAGGGGCAAGCCTTTCCACAACTAGACCAGTGGGATAAGGCTTGTAATGGCATAAACCAGTTTTCTGTTACTATGATAAAATCCCATAAAAATAAGAATATTAAAGAAAAACTTAATTTTTTTCTTAACTGTTCCAGAAGCAAAGTCCATGATAGCAGGGGAGTGTAGCAAGTTTTCTCTCTGTCCTGCTAGACAGCTCCCAAATTCTTATTAATTATGAAAGTTCTATCTTAGCTTATGCTTCTTTCTAACCAGCTCTTGTAATTTAGATTAACCTATTTCTATTTATATGTGTACTTCTAAGTGACTGATAGCTTTTCTTCTCATCCTTCACATCTTGCTCCCTCTGTGTACAGCTGGTAACTTTGCCTTTCTTGCTTTCCAAGTACTCTCTGTCTTCACAAGTCCCGCCCAACCTCTTTGTGCCTAGCTATTGGTCACTCAGCTATTTATTAAACCAATCACAATGACACATCTTCACAGAGTGTAAAGAAATATTCTACAACAGGAGAGGCAAGAAACTTAGAGATTACATTTTAGTCACATACATAGGAATCAGGCACAAGCAAAAAGTAGGATGACTATAAAATGTCAAAGCCCAGTGATATACTCATCAAGAAAAGCTCCACCTCTTAAGGGTTCCACAACCTTCCCAAACATCATCACCATCTGAAGACAAAATCTTCAAATACTTGAGGCTGTAGGAAATATTTCTTATTCAAAGTACCACAATAAACTTGCATATTGACGAGCTCTAATGTCAGAGAGAAGAACTCATTATATCTTAGTGGTATATTACTAGCTTAGCATTTATAAAACTCTAGATTTGTTCATACCACAAAATAATAAAAGATAAAACAATGTCAGAAGAAGAAAGGAATGTGTAGCCTATATTACTCTGCTTTTTTGTTACTCTTACAAAATACTAGACAGTGCGTACTAATTTAAAATAATAATTTGTTAGCTCAGTTTGAGAGACTTACAGATGTAGTGTAGACATAGTCACTGTGTGTGGCTTTCAGTGAAAACTTATGGTAGATGTCATCTCAAGAAAGGCAGGAATTGTGTGAAAAGATGAAGAATTATGTGGATGTCCTGCTTTTTATAAAAAGAGAATTAACTCAGATGCCCATAAATATGTTCTGAATACCTTAGGCATGTTTCTCAATAGCCTAATAACCTCCCAGTATGATAATTTACCTTATCACCATGTGTGTGTGTGTGTGTGTGTGTGTGTGTGTGTGTGTGTGTAGAGTTGGCATTGATTGACAATGAATGTCTTCCTTTAACACTTTCCATCTTGGTTTTTGAGGTAGAAACTCTTTCTGTACCCTCAGCTCACTTATTCTTAGCTAGACTGTCTGGCCTGTAAGCCCCCAAAATCTTTCTGTCTCTGCATCCTCAACCTGGGATTTTGGGTGCACACTGTTATACCTTTCAGCTTTTTAATGTGGGTTCTGAGGATTTGAACTCAGGTGTAAATTTAGATTCTCATGCATGAATAGCAAGCTCAAGTGAGCTATCTCAAAGCCCCAGGACTCACCTCCTAAAGATTTTCTCCATATTATTATCACTGTACTGGGCACCAAGCATCTGACACAAGATGTGGACAAGCTGAAGATAAAGATTAAGTAGAAGATGCATACACTTTTGTGATAAACCAAGGTGATTTTGAATCTAATATTAAAACAAAATTAAATTTCAGGAAAATGTTTCATAATGGAGCTTCCCTGTGTTTATTATCTTTTAATCCCTTTCAGTGCTTTTAACTATGTAAAGACAGTGATGTTTGGGGCTGACTCTCAGATGCTCACAGTTTGGAGTGTTTGTGTCTCTTCACATAAGTTTCATAGGTCTAGTGAATTGGCTAAACCCATGATGGTGCTTGTTGACAAGTTTGACAACCTAACTTTGATATTTAAGGCCCATATAGTGAAAGCAGAAAACCCACTTCTGAATGATGTACCCTAACCTTAATATGCATACTATGGTGTATGTGTCCAGACAAACAAGCACATAAAATAAATAAAATGCATTTTAATGAAAGAGTTCAATCACATTTCTTTTTAAATTACCTGAAGTGGGATGATTACTACCTCAGAAATTAACTATGGTACAAATCCTTTTCTCCTCTCTGAGATATTCTGAGCACTTTCTTTACAGTCCTGCTCAAATGGGACTTCTTACTGTATTCCTATTCTGTTGGTGTTTAGTGTTTCTCTTAACCACAACAACCTCTTTTGTCCTCTGGTTCTATTTGTTCTTAATACAAAGCCCAGCCTGGTTTCATAACATATAGCCCGGGTTTGTCTGTAACTCATGGTGATCTTTCTGTCTCAGCCCCCAAAACACAGATTACAGACATGAAACACTACACTGTTTCCAAATGCTATTTTAAGGATCAAGCCTGAATTTCTGATCCTTCTTTATAAAGAGCCTCCAGCACCATTTTTCTTTCATTACCTTCACTTTTCCTGTTATCTTCATGACAAGTTACTGTTTCTGCTATTACAGTGATGTTGTGAATTGTTCCTGAACCATTATTATTAATATTAAATCAATAAAAAGAATGAGTTCATTAAAAACTCGTCAGCTAATACAGAAGCTCAAAATCAATGTCTTGATTCTGATAATAGGCCTTTTCCTTCTGGGTAGTTTTCTAAAATTTATTTTTGTGCTAAGGCTTACTTAGTTCCTAGCCACAATTTCTGCACTGGAAAAGTACAGAAGTAAGACAAGATTTTAAAGACAAACACTTGAGTTCTTTCTCTTTTTACCTCAATACTGATTTCTATAAAACACTGAAGCAATGAGTTCTCCTTTCCTTGAATAGCTGTACTCTGAAAAGGTCTGTTTCAAGATATAAAGTGATATCATAATTTCTAATATGAAATACAAAATATCCCTTTGCTAGGTTTTCAGATACTTGAAAGAAATTAAGTTGTGAGTATCTGGAAGGACTAGCTTTTGCTGGGGGAGATGTGAGAAACTGAAACTTCACAGCCACCATCTGAGGCTCATTCTCCTATGCAGATTTATAGAAGGCAAGCCATAATACAGAGTTGTAGATGAGATTATGCCTGGAGCATTATTACCCTAATTACTTTCCTTTACCAACTTCATTGACATCTAAGATGCATACAATATCACTCAACCAATAGCTGATTTGTATCATGCTGTGTAGTCTGGAAGAAATCTACAGTATAATTCATCTACATAATTCTCTTCAGAGACACTTCTGCCAAGATTTAAAGGTAAAGGCAATAAGGGATTAGTCTTTAAGTTTATCAATCTTCAGTATTAAATATGCAGTAAGGAGTTACTCCTGAAGTTTCTCCTTTCATCATTCTTCAGCTTTCTAGACAAACTAAGAATGGAGATATTATGTAATTTCATAATCTTTGAAATAGGAGATCACATAAAAACATTGTCTGGATCACTTTTAGAAAGCAACAAGGTTTGCTGAACTTTTTGTCTTGATTTTCATTTGTTATTTCTGTAAAGGTCAATCCTGATTGACATCTGAGTCTTCAGTTAGACATCTGATGTTGCAATGGCTTTAAAATACAGTCACTATTATCTAGAGACAATCATCCATATTGAAAATATCTGTTTCCATTTGACTCAGTTTAACAGAGGGATGCAATATATGTAGAAATGAAATATATGTGCAGCTGTGTGTATGCATCATAGTAAGGTAACATCCATTTTTTTCTTACTACACTGAATCCTGCAGTAACTTTAAAACAAGAAAAACTCATGATTCCAAAATGTTTTAACTTTAAAATCTCATAGAAACACAAGGACAGAAAAAGACATAGTAGTCATCATTATCAAGTACTTAATGTTTTCTTTTTTTAAGTGTTATAAGAAAAGTCATGGTTGAAAGATTTTATTTAGCAAAGAAAGAATCAGGAAAAAAATCAAATTAAGAAAAAAAGTTTCAATTTATGTTTCTGAAACAATTAACTCTAAAATATAATTTCATAATTTATAAAGTATAATAATATATTGCTGAAAAATAGTGAGAGTTTATTTACACCAAATATTTGAATGAAGACCCAGGGACGCCTAATGAGAAAAAGTTAACTTATTTATTTAAGTATTTATCTATTTATTTATTTATTTATTTAGTCCTTTGTTTGTTTATTTATTGGTCATTTGATTTATAAAAATATTTTTCCATGTATCCACCTGCTACCCCTCCTTCCTTTCTCTCAATCCTTGGCAGTCAGTCTTCATCCTCCCTCCTCCCAATCTCCTGATCCCCTCCCCCAAAAGCAAGGAGTCCCAAGGTGGGTCAATTCAGCATGGTGCATCCACTCCAGGAAAGTCCAATTTATTAATCTCAATAGCAAGGTTGAGTTAGGGGCTCCTCTGCAGGAAATGGGCTCCAAGGTGCCAACCCATTTATAGGAACACAGTCTGATCCCATCCCTTGAGTCTCCACATACTGTCCATGCCAAACAACAGTCCCCTACACTTGTAGGCCCTAGCACCTTTTACTATGGCTCCCTAGTGGCTTTTCTTGATTCAGTGAGCTTCCCAGAGCTCTAGCCACCCATCAATATGGGCCTCCTCCTCATAATCCCTATCCCCTTGCTCATACAGACTCTTCCCTCCCTCTCCAGCTGGAAGAGGAGCTCAGCCATGAATCTCTGCTTCTACCTCCATTCATTGTTGGATGTAGGTTCTGTGATGATGCTTAGGATGGTTATTTATTTGATTATAGGGGAAATCTTGTTTAGGCATCCACTCCACTATTGGTTAGAGACCTAGCCAGGGACATACTGTGAGTTCTTAGAGTCTGTGAGTTCATACATACTCGGTCTTTTTTCAACACCACATTGGCTTCTTCTATCAAGATATTTATCTCCTTATTTTCTCCTTCTTTGTTGCTCCCCCCACTTAACCATCTTCTCTCATGATTTGTTCCGACCTCACCTTGGTCACTACCCATTATGATCCCAATTTGCTAAGGAGATCATCTCTATTTTCTCTTCCAAGGAAAATCCCTGGATGTCTCTCTTAAGTTATTTCTGATCCCAAGCTGTTCAGGGGTTGTGGTTTGGAGCTTCGGTATTCTTTCCTTTTTGTCTAGAATCCACTTATGAATGAGTACATCTCATGCCTATCTTTCTGGGCTTGTGATACCTCGATCAGGAGGATATTATTCAAATTCATTCATTTGCCTGAAAATTTTAGGATGTCTTTTGCTTTTCTTATTGCTGAGTAATACTCCATTGTGTAGATGCGCCACAATTTGTTAATCCTTTCTACAGGTTAGGGGCATCTAGATTGTTTCCAGGTTCTGGATTTTTAAATAATGCTGAAATAAATAGTTTAGCTAATGCCTTTGGGGTAAGAATGTGCATCCTTTGTGTATATGCCTAATAGTGGCATTGCTGTATCCCTGGGGAGATTGATTCCCAGTTTTTTGAGAAACTGCCATACTGCATTCCAGAGTGGCTGAACAAGCTGACACTCCCAACAAGAATGGAGGAGTGTTTCCCTTGCTCCACATCCTCTCCAGCATAGGTTGTCATCTGTGATTATATTCTTAGCCCTTCTGCCAGGTGTAAGGTGGTATCTCAAGGTTGTTTTAATTTGCATTTCTCTGATGGCTAAAGATGCTGAGCATTTTTTAAGTGCTTTTCAGTCATTTTTAATTCTTCTGATAATTATTCCCTTTTCAGTCCTGAAACTTATTTTTAAATTAGATTATTTAGATTTGGGGGCTCAAGTTTCTTGAATTCTCTCTATATTTTAAAGATTATTCCTCTGTGAGATGTAGAGTTAATAAAGATATTTTCCCATCCTGTAATTTTGTTTTATTGACTGTGTTCTTTCCCTTACAGAAGCTTCTCAGTTTTAGAAAGTCTCATTTACTGATTGTTGTTTTTAGTGTCTGTGCTACTGGTGTTATATTTAGGAAGTAGTCACCTGTGCCAATGCATTGGAGGATATTTCCCACTTTTTTTTTTTCTATCAGGCTTAGTGTAGCTAAATTCATGTTGAGGTCTTTGATTCACTTGGATTTCAGTTTTGTGCAAGGTGATAGGTTTGGATCTATTTGCATTTTTCTACACACTACCATCCAGCTATGCCAACATCATTTGTTTAAAATACAATCTTTTTCCTATTGAATATTTTTGGCTTCTTGGTCAAAAATCTATTGTTCCTATGTGTGGGGGTTAACATCAGGGACTTTCATTTGATTCCATTGATCCATTATTCTATCTTTTTTTTTTTTTTTTTTTTTTTTTGCCAGTAACAGGCTGCTTTTATTACTATAGCTTTATGGCAGAGGTTGAAGTCAGGCATAATGATGCCTCTTGAAGTTCTTTTAATGATCAGGATTGTTTTGGCAATCCTGGGTTTTTTGTTATTCCATATGAAGTTGAATATTGTTCTTTCACGGTCTGTAAAAAAAATGGTTGGGATTTGACGGCAGTTGTATTGAAACTGTAAATTGCTTTTGGTAAGATTGCCATTTTTACTATATTGAACATACCTATCCAGGAACATGGGAGATATTTCCATTTTTTGAATTCCTCTTCAGTTTTTATCTTCAGAGGTTTAAAGTTTTTGCAAATAGTTCTGCTACTTCTTTGTTTGAGTTATGCCAAAATATTTAATGCGACTTGCAGCAATTATAAAGGGTAATGTTTCCCTTATTTCTTTTTCAGCCCTTTTATTCTTAGTCAGTGCTTCACAGATATTGAATTAAGTAGAATACAATGTCTCCATATTCTTGTGCTATGGAATTTTTTGTTATTTTATATGTAAAAGGGACAAAAGTTAATTTGAGTATAACACACTTTATGTCAGTTATGCTACCTACTCATCAAAAATATATATTCACTGTGGATATTTTTTACTCTGGGAGAAATTTATACATTTTTTACTTTGCAGACTTTTTCATGTAAAAATACTTGTTCAGAATACATAGTAAAAGCTACTGGCAGAGACTCATCATAAGGCATGTGTATTACTAACTTTCTCGTGGCTGCAATCTACTTCCTGAGTTGTTGATTGTTAATTGATATTGGAGTGTGCAGCCTGTTGTAGGGATAGCATTCCTTAGGCAGGTGACCCTGAACTGTACACAGAAGCTAGGTAAGAATGAATCTGTCATCCAGACAGCACATAACATCTCACTGATTTCAGCCACAATTGTTTTCAGTGGGCACTTTGGACAGAGAAAATGCAGTGTAGTACTTTAAAAAAATAAAATAAATTTTTCTCTTAAGACAGCTTTCATTGTATCCCATAAGATTGGGTATGTCGTAGATTCATTTTTGTTCAATTCTAGCAAGTCTTTAATTTTTTTTTCTTAATTTCTGCCTTGACTCATAGGTGGTTAAGGTAAGTGATGGATTACCTTTCATGAGTTGGTAGGTTTTCGGCGATCCTTGATGTTATTGATCTCTAACTTTAGACCTTAGTGATCTGATGTGGTACAAGGAGATATACCCATCTTTTTTGAACCTGTTGATATTTGCTTTATGACCTAGTATGTGGTCAATTCTAGAGAAAGTTCCATGGGGTGCTGAAAAATATGTATATTCCTTTTTGTTTAGGTAAATGGTTCAGCATATATATATATATATATATATATATATATATATATATATATACACTAAGTTCATTTGGGTCATAACTTCTACTAGATCCCTTATTTCTCTGTTGAGTTTCTGTATAGAGAAATCCTACACAAGAGAACTATTGGCACAGCTGAAAGCCCAAAAACAATTAGAAGCAAACTCACCTGGAAGGAGTAGATGGCAGGAAATAATCAAACTTAGAGCTGAAATCAACACAATTAAAACACAAAGAACAATACAAAGAATAAATGAATCAAAGAGTTGGTTCTTTGAGAAAGTAAACAAGATAGATGAACCCCTATCCACATTAACCAAAAATCACAGAGACTATCCAAATTAACAAAATCAGAAATGAAAATGGGGACATGACAACAGATCCCCAGGAAATCCAGAGAATTATCAAGTCATACTTTGCAAATCTGTACTTCACAAAAATGGAAAACCTACAGGAAATGGACAACTTTCTGGACAGGTACCATTTACCAAAATTAAATCAATATCAGATTAAAGACCTAAACAGTCCTATAACACCAAAGGAAATTAACACTGTCATTAAAAGTCTCCAAAAAAAAAAGCCTAGGCTCAGATGGTTTCAGTGCAGAGTACTACTAAACATTTAAAGAAGAGCTAATACCAATACTCTTCAAACAGTTCCATGCAGTAGAAACTGAAGAAATATTGTCAAATTCTTTTATGAGGCCACAATAACAGTGATACCCAAGCCACTCAAAGATGCAACCAAGAAAGAGAATTATAGACTAATTTTCCTCATGAACATTGATGCAAACATTTTCATTTATTTTCCTTTTTTTTATTATGAATAAAGTCTCATTTTTATGCATGTTTCCTTTTGTTCAAACTCCCTTTCCCCTCCTGCCCCTCCTAAGTCACTCTCTCTTCTTCCCTTCTCCTTATCTCCCCCCAGCAGGGCAGGAGGTCCCAAGGTCACAAGGTGGCTTAGTTCAGCCTCCATTCCAGGAAGATCCACTTTTTTCACCCTAACCTCAAGACTGGTCAGGTTTTCCTCTGGAGGGAATAGGCTCCAATGTGCTGGTTCAGGGTGCTTCAGATCCCAAGCTGCTTAGTGGTTGTGTTTTTTAGCATGGGAATGCTTTGGTTTTTGTTTAGTGTCCATTAAATGAATGAGTGCATCCCCTGCTAATCTTTCTGGGTTTGTGATACCTCGCTCAGGAGTATATTCTCTAAATCCATTTATTTGCCTGCAAAGTTTAGGATATCAGTTTTTCTTACTGCTGAGTAGTACTCCATTGTATAGATATACCACAATTTGTTAATCCATTCTTCAGTTGATGGGCATCTACGTTGTTTCCAGGTTCTTGCACAAAACTCAAATCCAAGTGGATCAAAGACCTCAACATAATAAACCCAGCCACACTGAACTTGACAGAAAAGAAAATGGGAAATACCCTTCAAGGAATTGGCACAGGTGACCACTTCCTAAATATAATACCAGTAGCACAGACACTAAGAACAACAATCAATAAGTGGGGCCTCCTGAAACTGAGAAGCTTCTGTAAAGCCAAGGACACTGTCAATAGGACAAAATGACAGCCTACAGAATGGGAAAAGATTTTCACCAATCCTACAAGCGATAGAGGATATTTCATCAGAGCAACAAAAACTAAAAGAAAAAGATGTTTACAATATGTGGACTGTGCTCTGGGAGTCATTGCCAATGCACCATTCAACCATTCTGCCCTGGTTCTGTTGGTTTGAGACCTGTCAGTCAGAGCCTTATTGTAGTGATTTTTGCCCAGCTCTGTGCCTTCACAAGATGTGCCAGCACAAGTACAAATAAACCAGTAAATCTACAAATGCTTCTCAAAGGTTACAAGATTTTCAGATACAACACACCATGGAGTAAACAATGGGATTTTGCAAGATTAGGAAGATACTAGAGGGAGATAGTTGTGTTTTCAGAGGCATTTGACAACAACAGCAAATAAAAGCCTCCATCCAGTGCAATTAGGTTCATTGTGACACAGAGAGTTTTGGTAAATTATCTCCAGTTATCATGCATATCAAATCAAAAAATTTGATGAAAAAAGAAGATACTAATGAGAGTCTTAGTGAGAGTATGGAATTAAATCAGTTATTTCTAAGTGACTTATCTTGCACAAGGCTAAGGTGACATTTATTCTAATCATCCTGTGATCATCAACATCACTAAGTTTTGAGGAGACTGTGTTAATTTTACAAGCTCTGCTCTTTTGTCTCATATCACCCACCCCAATACTGAGATGAAAAGTAGTGAAAAGCATTTGGGTAAATAAGAGACTTTTAATGGTCATTAAAAATTTTAATCACTGTACATTGTAAAATGTTTGTCTTATGTTTATCATATATGTGTGTGGCTTGGTGCTAATGACATGACACTTATGTAGATTATAGAGGACACCTTTTAGGAGTTGGTTCTTTCCATCACGTGGACTGAAGGGCTAAATTAAAATTGACCAGCTAGACAGAAAGTGCCTTTACCCAATGAGCCACATTTCCATTCTAGTAAAAGTAAACCATACACTTTAAAATTACAGTATTTTATTCTTTGAGAGAAGGTCCTAAAATGTATTTTGGATCCCAGTTACTTCTCAGCATTTTGGGTAAGATCAAGTTAAGGTCTTGGATCCTAGTCAGGACCTTTTCTCAAATTCTCTGTGATTCAGTTCAACCTATCTCTTTTTCCACCCACTTTCTATTTGTTAGTTAGCTTACTTATTTTATAACCCATGGAGTCCAGTTTGGTATTCGTTTGTGTGTCAAGCCATTCTTTGGAAAATGATTGATCTACTAAAAGCTACAACCTTAAACAAAACTGACCCTCACCCTCCTAGGAACTATTAATTGTCAGTAAGTACTCAGTTAAAAATGGGACTTCATTCCTCCCTCCAATTTTATCTGGTTTATCTTAACAGGCCTTCTGCATATACTTTTCACAACCACTGTGAGGTCACCTTTGCAACTGCCCTGCTGTATCCAGAAAACACTGTTTTATTATAGTCATCCACCACTTGAAACTCTTTCAATCTTTAGCTCTCTTGTTAGTGATGATCTCTAAGCATTGGACAGATTTTTTTTAAAATATCAGTTTTGTGTGTTGAATTCATTTATATAACACTGTACAACTATATCAAGATAGCCATTAAAACAACCCTTGTTCAACCCCAAACTTTACGTATTTGAGTAAACTTTTGTACTGGTAGGATAGTAATTCTGAAGGTAAGGACCCTTTCTTTAGTTTTTATACTTTTGCTACCAATTTATTTTTATACAGTTATCTATCACTGAAAAAAAAATAACATAGCAGTTAAAATTAGGAAAACCTTTGACTTTTATATTGTCTTCCAGGACTCCTGTCTTTTATAAATGTCTTCCGTCTTTCATATATATATATATTGGTTATGTGTCACTGGAAGACTGTTTACCCAAGAATAAGGGCATCATTTGATTTTTCTGTCCTATATTGAAGCTTCTTTGAACTGGGCATCTTTCTTCAATATAAACACAACTATTTTTTATTTATTGGCTGTGCACTGGCTTATTATATGTCCTACATAAATCATTGTGTATTAGCTATAACAATTTTAATAATCAGAACATTTAATGAGGATAAAGCACAATAGTTAACAGAGTAGATAAAATTAGAGAGTTTTCTTTACTTCCCGGTACTTTTATTACTTTCAGTGCATTTGGGGTAACTCTCTTGACTTTTCTGAGCTTTAGTTTTCTAATTTGAAAATGGAGTAAATATTTATATATATTAAAAATCTTAATCCATGTAAAACGATTTAAGAAGATCTTTATGTATATTAGATATGGATTAAATATAGGTTAAATGAGCACATACTGCAACAGAATGCTATTCAAAAATCAAATTCAAAAAAAAAAATAAATAAAATTCCATACAAATCAGGTTGTTGAATTTTAGACAGTGAGACAAATTCCTCCATGATCTTCATTGAGGCATATTGGGGAAAGGGTAGTGAGATTCAGACATTATTTAAGGAAACTTTAGTAGCTCCTGAGAATCAGGAACCCTCTAGGGTGTGGCCAGAAATGATTGGGACCTGGGGAACACCTACTTCTGCTTCTATTTGTTACTGCATTCTCAGGAGCTTCCCAAAATAATGTATTAGATATTATAACATTAAGTTATAGAATTTCATCTCTACCCTTGAACTTGCAGATAATGCAGTGAGAAAATATTTTAATTTCAAGGTGAATGCACAAAACTTAAAGATATGAACAACTCTGTGTTTGTGTGTGTATAGTAGATGCACAGACATAAGTGTGGTATGTGTTCAACTCTTGAAGACTGGGGAAGGAGGCTAAGTATCCTACTCTTTCACCCTCTACCTTACTACTTTAAGACAGGGGGCCTCTTACTAAACCTGGACTTAGGCTGGCAACTACCAAGTTCAGATATCTTATACCTCTTCTCTTCCCATCTCCAGTAGTAAATTTAAAGGTGCAAGTCAGAAATGCTCAATTTTTCATGTGCACACTGAAATCTGAATTCAGTTTCTCATTACTTGTGTAGCAAACCTTCTTACTCAACAAGCCATTTTTCCATGTCTTGAACAACTTTTATATAATCTTAATGATAAACTTAAAGCTATTTTGAAAATCTGTACTGAATAGCATGAGATAAGATTCTATGTCTTCAAAGTGGTCTTTGATAGGTTCTGCACAGATCGAACAACCAGGTCTGGGTAAATGAATAAAAAGAAAAACCCATTTCCAAAAAAGGAGTCAGAGATAGTAACTATAATCTTCATGGCAGATAACATTAGAATAAAAGTAGCCTACTAGAAACATTCTGCAACACAAGTGCATGAGATTAAACTTGAGAAATTAAAACAATGACACAATGTAGAAATATGGACATTATCCAGACTGGTTTGCATAAACCTTAAGAATACCAAAAAGACAATTTCTCAACAGTTATTCATGAGCAAAGTCCCTTTAGCAAAAGCCTTTGTGTGTGATACTTGATGTTTTTAATAAGTCAATCCTATCATAGGCTAATGTCTGACATCTCTAAAATGTCATTCTAGGAGAGAGATGACAATAGTAATAGTCACTTAGACACTGTACTGGTTATTTTCTATCAATATCAAATAAGCCAGAGTCACCTGGGAGAAAGAATTCCAATTAAGAGATTGTTTCCATCAGATTGGCCTGTGGACAATAGTATGAGGCCATCCATTTTCTTCTTTGCTAATTGAAATAGGAGGTATCAGACCATTGTTTCTGACACCAGCCCTAGGTAGATTGGCCTGACTTGTATAAGAATGGTAACTGGATGTAAACCTGAAAGCAAGCCAGTAAGCAAAGTTTCTTCATGGTTCTCCAAGTTTCTTCAATGATGTCCTACCCTGTCTTTTATGAACAGTAGATTATGAACTGAAGTGAACCTTTTCCTTTTCAAGTTGTTTTGTTCACTATTTTATTACAGCAACAGGAAGCCACACTAAAGCAAATTATATAATATAGTAACACTGCACTTTAAATGTGAACCTACCCATTAACCAGAAAATAAGTTTTCCAGCCTTAATTTTGCTTATAGCATATCTATCTTTAAGGGTTTCTCCACCCTTCCCAGATTGATGCAGAAGTTATCATGCCATAACTTGTGTTGCTTAATCTCATGTATTTCTTTTTATTTGGCTGCTACTAACTCTTTCTGTTTTTTTTTTTCATTACCAGACCTTTCACAGTTATTGCCAAAAAACATATCCATTTGACTACTTCATTGCAATTTTGTTCCCTCTGTCTTTATTACAGTTTGATCTCATTCTTACTCCTGTGGATTCTGCACTGTTAATCTCTATCTTTTCAGTGGTCTATTAACCTACAGATGACATTTTTCTATCAACATCATCTAGAATTCACCATCTACTCATTTGGGCTCCCAAATGTCATCTTGTCTTTCTCATTAAAAACCACATACTCTCCAATGATTTATTCTGAAAGTGTTAATTAGAAGACATTTCTGCTATTGACTCTCATATATTTCAAAAGCAAAGTCTCAAATCAGAAATTCTTAACACAAACAGACACCAAAGACCTAGTGATAACTGGAAAAGGACATCAAAAATAAACATATCATGAAGAATATTATCTCATTCTATAGCAGTAAAATGATAGAATATGTTGCCTATTTAACAAGGCACTAACAGATTCTCTTTTAAGCTTTAGAGTTAAAGAAAAACAGTTTTATGCACTTTGTTTGCTGGTGCACATTTATTTTGTTATCAATGGGAAAGAACTAGTGGTTGTTTTTCTACTAACCCAAACAAAAATCTGTTTAATTTAAAGAAAGAAATTTTGAGATAAGTTAGTATTATAGTTATAGTTACACACATTCAGTGAAACATGGGAGGAGAAGAATGAGTGGTTGCTTTTGTGATATAATTTAATGGGCAAATGATAAAATTTACTGATTTTTTGGATGTGGTGTATTAAAGAAAAGCATCAAAGATGGCCTTAAGCATTTTGGTCTGGGCCACTGGGTGCATGACAGTGCCTGTCACTGAGTTGGTAGTGACTCAGAAGGAGGTGAGATAGGGTATGTGAATCAGGAGTGTATGACGTGGAAATGTTCTTTTGAGTATTCTTAGCATATGTCCAAATAAGCAGGTTGGATGACCATTAACAATATATAGTGTGGATTTGAGAAGAATGCTTAGTGGTAGGGACTGGTGCTTGGTTCATTTTGCATACTAGCAGCATGGTAATGATAGCCATAATAATTATTAATATTAATGGCCATAATAATGATTATTATGGTCATAATAATTAGTTATAGTTCTAGTATTTTTTACACTATGCATAGTACTTTTCTACCATGTTTATGCACCTGACCATACTTCTCTACATGCACATAATAGAAAGCCCTGATAGTGTATTCTACAGTCTATTGCCTAGATATGCCAAGCCACATCTCCCATCTTACATTCAACAGGAGATGTTAACATCAAAGGATTTCCAAATGAGTAGAAACTCATGGACTGAGTGTGGCTTCAGGACTCTCCACATCTTCTCTGAGTCATCTTCACATCATGTGCCAGCACTTTCACCCACCTCCTTTCTCTTCTTCCATGAGTCTAACCACCTTCGTAATCTGGTGTCTGTACAATCCTGAGCTTTCTTAGGTTCCTTTTATTATGTCTCACAAAACCATTTACTAGAATTTAATCCTTGGACATCAAATCCCATCTTGATGTCTGCTTTAGACATCCAAACTAAACATAGGAAAGTGCATATTCAAATGTAATTCCACTGAAGGTAATTAAAGGATTGTTTAATGTTTATGTATTATAAGACTTGACGAGATTAGGTGATTTTTGTCATCCTCAGCTTTTACTTAACAAACTTTTATTCTGTGCCTGATGTTTGGAGAAACAAGTGATAGGACCAAATCCAGACTTAAGCTTATGTCTCTGTAATAGCCCATCCCTTCACCATTAGGAAATGCATTGATGGTTCTCAGCATGAGGCAACTTTCTCCAGAGATAGTAAACATAGCTTAGATGAACTGATGGCATGATGGATTTTGATGTTCATTAGGTAAGGACTACACATACCACTCGCCAACCTGTAAGAAACAGTGAAGCCAAACCAATACATGGTTATACGATTTCAAACAGCAATAAAAATGTTAAAGAGTGAGAAACCTGGGATTGTTGCGTTTAAAATCTCATAGATTTAGAAAAAAATGTAAAGTTCAAAATTTAAATGAATGTAAGCACACAGACAGCCATAAAAGTACACATAACACACACATACACATAACACACACACTCCATATTTTAATCACTCTCCATATTTAAGTAAGGAAGTAGTAAATAATTTTAGTAAAGGTTTATAAAATGTCTGTTTAGGTTATGAAAAACAAGTAATTTAAATTAATTGACCTGTTATAGGTTTTAGGCAATCTTATACATTTATATACATCTATGAACACATACATATTACTCATGATACACACACACGTACACACACACACGATTGTGTGCTTAACTGTGTATACATATGTATGTATATATGTAAATACTTAGGTATACCCCAGGAACCCACATTTACCATTGTGTTAAAATTTATTTTTATTAGTGGGTGTGTGTATGTATGTGTGTGTGTTTGTGTGTGTGTGTGTGTGTGTAAGCCATATCCATATGTGTGTTTACAGAGTCAGATGAAGGCTTCAGTCTCTTGAAGCTGGAATTACAAGATGCTGTGAGACACCTGACATGTGTGTTACAAAGTAACATAGGTCATCTGCAAAATAACTCACATTCTTAAACAATGAATCATCCCTGCAGCACTTTTATTTTTTAAGTAACTTCAGGCTGAGAAAAAATAGAGAAATGAGTCTAGAAAAGAGTAGAACGAGTATTGAATCTAGAGTAACAAAATTGAACTAATGCTGTGTTCTGTAATTTTACTCTATTTAGAATATTTATGAGAAAATTAAATAAATGATCTGGTTAGTTTAAGATAGCATATACAAGGAAGCAGTACTAAACCTCTCACTATCCATTACTTGAAATTTCTGTACCACTATATTATTTTCTTCTCATCACATTCAGTTACAGGCAGTTTTTTAATATAACCCATGGTTTCATTAAAAATCATCAATAGATAATCAAATAAAATCCAAACACCTGTCCTTGTTTTTATGTGGATATGTTGCCTGCAGTATATCTGTTGCATCTGAATATGAATTTCTGTGCTTGAAGTATGAGGAAAAAATCTTGCACACTAATTAAATGTCTTGTTGTTATCTGAAAAATATCCATGCCACATGCATACACAGATTGATATCAATTTTCATTTCTCTTTGTAGTTATCAATAATAGTGTAACTATGGTTGCATCTCTAATCGATGTACTTTATAGACAAACATGTACTAATGTATACATACAATTAGACATACATTTTGACTGCATGTTTACATTAGTGTTTTGTGCAAACATAATTTTGGGTGTAAAATAGTCTCTTATCTTGGTTTTGTGTGTAGTCTTTTCACAACAATAAACAATGTCTTTACATTTCTTGTTGTGGTATTTGTACACGCCTTTCTGACGTGACAGGGTTTTCATAGTTTTTGACACATAAACTTGGGATTTTTAATAGATATCCTTAAGGGATATATATTCACTTCTTCATGGATGTATTTCTTTTATTACATTAGACATATAACACTCTCTCATGGATTTTACTTGATGCTATATAATAAAATTCCTGGGCAAAGTCCTTGCAAAAATTTGAAGTGTAGATGAGTGAAATTTAGGTACATGTAATAATATTTTTCATTTTTTTTATTTTGGAGAAAAAAGGACAAAATGGAATCCAGTAGGCTTCCCAAAGACTAAAAATATTCTCCAAAATGTTCCACTGTAGCTATGTAGTTATGAAGATACTACCTGTACTTATGAGGATAATTATGGTGATGACTATGATTTGTGAAATCTTCCATGTCTTATATCTCATAGTCACTGAAGCACCATGCATCCCCAAGAGGTTAGCAGTACATTTCTCATTATACAGATCAGAAAATACATACACAATGAGATTAAGTGACTATCTTAGCTTAATAGTGGGAGAGACTGGGTCAGCCCACTTCAGAGCTGAAAATGTTTATGCAAAACAAGCAGCTTTGCAAATGAATCTGACCTTTGTCTTGTACATCTTCATTTGAGCCACACACAGGGACTTTAATAAGTACCTGGGCCTAATTTGACAAGCCAGGCTTATTATGTGACTTTTATTTTATTTTTTTGTTTTTGTTTTTGTTTTTTTTGTTTTTTTTTTTTTGAGTTAAACTTTTTTTTGAAGATTTATTTATTATGTATACACACACCAGAAGAGGGCACCAGATCTTATTATAGATGGTTGTGAGCCACCATGTGGTTGCTGAGAAATGAACTCAGGACCTCAGGAAGAGTAGACATTGCTCTTAACCTCTGAGCCATCTTCCAGCCCTGGGTTAAACTATTTATATCTTTACATTTATTCATTTGTTTGGTGCATGTGCCACAGTGCAGGTAGAGGTCAGAGGAGAACGTTGGGGAGCTGATTCTCTCCTCTATCATACGGGTTCTAGGGATCCAGCTCAAGCCATCGGGCGCCTTTATTGGCTGAGCATCTAGTGAATCCTCAATTTAATGAATTTTGACAAATCAAGACACTGACTATTTCTACCACTTGAGAGATCTCCTCCTCACAGTCCTGGACAGCAGATACTCTGCTGAGGATGAGCATCTGCTCTGCAAAAGCCACATGGAAACGTGCAGCCATTGCAATTTTTAATATTCATTGTAGTGAGTATTAAAAGTATTAATTATGAAGAGTATCATGTGTCAAGAAATGAGTTCACAGGGCTGAAGAAATGGCTGAGTTGTTAAGAGCACTGGCTGCTTTTCTTTTTATTATTATTATTTTTTTTCTTTTTTTATTTATTTTGTATTTATCAAAAAAACAGTAAAAAGAATTTTTTTAAAAAAAATGTCGAAGAGTTAACAATAACTATACAGAGGATAATAATCATAACCATGGCTTATCAAGGGTGGAAATGCAAATAAGATTACTACACATATATTTTCTTTGTGTTCAGCTTTCCCTCTGAATTTTTTTTTCCATCCCTGTATATCCTTATTGAAGGTCTCTTCCCCCTCCCACCACATCTGATCATTTTTCTTCTCTGCAACTCCCCATCCCCTCCCTTGGCAGGGAGCCGACAGTCCTATGGT